>CAUYQV010017103.1:0-22463 GCA_963574575.1 Galagoides demidoff | reverse complement strand
GGGCTAACCTTACTGGTGTTAGATGATATCTCAAAGTAGTTTTAAATAATTTTCTTTCTGTTTGAAGTAATTCTTTTAGTTAGGAAAGTTAGCTCTTACTCCTTCAAGGGTAAATCTACTAGTGGCAAATCCTTTTAGTTTTCCTTAATCTGAGAATCTTTTTATTTCCACTTCATTCCTATAGGATCACTTTGGTGGGTATAGAATTCACAGTTCACAATTCTTTTCTATCAGAATTTGAAAAATATTACGACGCTTTCTTCTGCCCCCTTTGTTCCCCATGAGAAATTTGCTGTCATTTGAATTGTTGTTCCCCTATAAGTTAATGTTTTGTTTCTCTTTGGCTGGTGTTAAGACTTTGTCTTTTAGCTTTTTAAGTGTAATGTGTCTTGCCATGGATTTCTTTAGGATTATACTGCTAGTTTTTTTTTTAATATGTATGTTTTTGTCTTTTGTCAAATTTGGGAAGCTTTTAGCTTTTATTTCTTTTAAAACACTTTCAGCACCATTGTCTTTCTCCTCTTCTAGGACTATTGGATATTTTGTTATTGTTCCACAGCTCCTTGAGGCTCTGCTCATTTTTCTTTTCAGTCTATTTTATCTCTATGGTTTAGATTGGGTGAATTCTTTAGTTCTTTCTTCAAGTTTAGTGATTCTATCTTTGGTCATCTCCCCTGTCCTATTGAGCCCATCTACCAGGTCTTTTAAAATTTGTTACTATATTTTTCAGTTCTATAACTTCCATTCTGTTCTTTCTCATAATTTTTATTTCTTTTCTAAGATTTTTCTCTATTGCAAGAGAATTTATAATTGCCTTAAAAAATTTATAATGATTTCTTTGAAATCTTTGTCACTTGATCTGGCCAAAAGGCCAAGAAGCAATTGAAATCCTTGTGAGATAATCCTAGCATCTCATTCATCTTGGTATTAGTGAAAACGGATTGTCTTTTCTTAGTGATTTTCTTGGTTCTTGATATGATTGGTGATTTAAAAAATCATAGATTGGAAATTTTGTCAATTATGTTAAGAGATTTGGGGTCTTACTTAAATCTTTCATTTTAGAAAGCAGTCATCCTGTTTAGGTTTAGTACACAGGTCTTGGCCCACTTTTGTGAGCTGTGCTTCCAAGTACAACTTAATTTTTAGAGTCTTTGTGATGTTATTTTGTCTTGCTTGGCTTATCTCTTGTTCCTAAGACTTCCACGTTTCCCTGCTGGTGCTGTCTGGGTTGTGGCAGTAGGTGTCTCTCCAGGCCAGGCATCCAAATAGCTCTCAGTCAGACGAGGGATGTGGGGACATCCCTCTACCAATGCACCTTGGCTTGGTTTTCCCCATGTTTCTGGGAAGGAAAGGAAAATCTTGCCCCAGGCTTCCTGGATAGGGCCACCTGCTGCTAGATGTTTCTTTTTTATTTCCCCTGCCTACCTCAGTGCCTCTGGGTGAGGAAGAAAAATCTCAGGACTGTGATAACTAAGAGGCTTCCTGGACAAGGCCACTTGCTGTTTTTGGCTCCCATTTTTCTCTTATGCCTGCTTGCCTTAGTGTCTGAGTGATGTGGAGACTCTCAGGCTAGTTAGTGGTAACAAATAATCTTCTCCAGTCTGGTTCTGTTCAGCCAGTGTCCTTTGGTAGGGAGAGGAGCCTCAGGCCTGGCAGGGAAAAGAGTGCTCCCCCTGTCTGCTGCTTATGGTTTGGCAGAGCTCTCAATCAGTTCCCAGTAATGGTAGCATTAGGGATGCCTGATGTCAAGAGACTCCCATTTGATACAGAAGGGAAAAATGAACATACTTGGACTGCCTTCTGTTGCTAGGTTGGGGATTGTGAAACACAGGTCCTCACTTGTCTTTTTATGTTGGGTTGGGAAAGGCAAGCTGCCCACCACTATGTTATTCCTGTACCCCTGGAGTACCAGACCAGTTTGCTTTCTTCTTAGCACCATCCATAGTTCTCCCTTGGTTGTCTCTTCTACCATTTCCAGGATTTATAGCAGTACTTTGGAGGGCAGGGTAGAGAAAAGTGGGTCTGTGCAAAGTTATTCAGTTGGGGAGTCTACATTTGCTTTTAATGTCAGTTCTTAAGAACTAAAAGCTCTTATGTGTGTGTGCATGTAGACAAATAGGGCATAGCAAAATGACAGAGATAATATGGCTGGCATTGTAACTACCCCATTCACCTGTAACATTTTCTTTTCTGAGAAGGACAGGCATTAAATCAATGAAGATAAGTGTACCATTTAGGGACCAAAAAGGTAAAAAATAAAAATACCCACCACATATAGAGAAAAGAGAAAGATTGATGAAGCTGAAGTAGTACAGCAAAGCATTAGAAATAATGGGTGCACAGAAAGTCTGAATTCCTGAAATTAAGGAAAACAAAAGTACATACAGATTAACATAATAAGGACAACAACAAACAAATTATCAAAGAATTTTATATTCACTATTGGCCTATGTTATACAATAATGGCCTAAAATATGTTTGATAACCCATTGTAATTAATTGCTAGACTTAGGATTTTTAAGAATGTTTAATTCCAGTAGATCTTGGTTCTAAAATCTACCCTTGTTTGGCTCTGCACCTGTAGCTCAGCAGCTAGGGCGCCAGTCACATACACTAGAGCTGGAGGGTTCAAACCCAGCCTAAGCCTGCAAAACAATGACAACTACAACCAAAAAATAGCCAGGTGTTGTGGCGGGTGCCTGTAGTTCCAGCTACTTGGGAGGCTGAGGCAGGAGAATCACTTGAGCCCAAGAGTTTGCGGTTGCTGTGAGCTGTGATGCCACGGCACTACCATGGGCAATGTAGTTGGACTCTGTCTCAAAAAACAAACAAACAAACAAACAAAAAACAAACCTACTGTTGTTTGATTAGAATGCCTTTATTTGGGATACGAATGATTTTTCAAGGCAGAAGTTGTATCAGGGAATGACCATAATTGGGATCACCATTGGGTTTTGATTCCTGGGGTAGCAAGAACATCTAAATGTTTTAGTTTATAGCACTGTGATGCTGAACCCTACAATTTATGTTTCACTGTTTTGGGTGATTGATGTCTCTTGCACTATCCAGCAATTGCAGAATGTGACTTTGAGTACCTAAGTTTGTTTCTCCTTGGTTCTTTCAAGGAGAGTCTGCTTATTTCTTTCTCTTGGGATTGGAGTGGTTCCATGTAAATAAAGAACATGGATGTACAGGTGCTAGATAATTGAGGCACTGCTACATTCTGTGTTATTTCTTCTCTAAATGTTTTATCCATGAAAATCTTATTTTCTTAACATTGTACCTCACTGGGCTTCATCTCTAAGTGAAAGGTTTAAATACAGTCTTCAATACCTGGTTCTAAAATTTTGGAATTTTAGTGAATTAAGAAGTAAGTATTAATAAAGACTTTAGAGAAAAAAATTTTTGATACTGCAGTCCCTCTGGAAGAAATCTTACATAAGAGTGATTTAATGGGAGATTTGCTGAAATATACAAACTCAGGCTTACGTTCCTTTTTGAGATGCCTACTGAAAGTGTCAATAACAATTGTGACATCTGTGGCTCAGCCCTCTCTGATAAAAATATCATGCCTAACTCCCATCCTCTGTCTTCTAAAAGAGTTCTCCATTACTCAATACGGATTACTCTACTAGTGACTTTTTGAATGCTGTATCAAAGAAGATAACTTAGGTTTTTGTGCTGTTTGGTGTTTTATTATTTTCCTAAAAAGTGAATGTAATTTAATTATCAATTGTTGGTAAAGGAAGAGGAATTGTGAACCTTTGTCTCAACAGTTAGAGCATTCAGGCCCTGAAATTACCCACTTCTCAAATGTGCTAGAGGTGACACTTTCACAGAGCGTTGCTAAGCCAATTGCCTGATGTAAACCCTTCTGCAAAAATGGAAATCAAGATTCTGACAATTCTCCTTTGACTCATAGTTGTGGAAAAATTTGAAAGCAGAAAGCTTTAAATACATATCGTGCTGCTGAAATAAACCACTGTTTTGATAAGGTCTTACATAATGTGAATCTGTGATAATTAAAACCAGGTTGCAAAATTAAGTGGAAAAAGGTACTTTTTATGACTTTGACTTTTCCCTTTATAAGTATGTCTACTTTTGTCAATTCATCTATACAGTCTATTATAGACTTCTGTGTCACTAATTCTACTTGGTAATGACCACAAAATCCTAAAAAACATCATATACACACCTCAGAAATTCTGGATATGTAAATAAATTAATTTTAATGCTCAAGGCAGTGACAGAAATTAGTAGATTATCTACCACCACAATCAGTCCTACAATCATTGTAGGTAATATGCTTCATAGGTGGATATATTCAAAATGCTAATTTTGCTAAGGTAAATATGCATGATTTCATTTTGGGTCATTTGAATTAGAGAAAGATTATGACTCAGCCTTGAATTTTACTATGCACCATTTTCACTTGAATGTTCCACCATCACCCCACATTCCACTTATCCAGGTCCGGACTGGGTGTTTCTCTTATAGTGAGGCTGCCTTCCCAAATTTCCTATTTCTATGAATATCACCACTATTCTGAGTTGCCCCAAAGCAAAATTTGAGTTCTCTGAGATTTCTGTATCTTCTCTGTTTATTTTTTATTTTTTTGAGACAGCATCTTACTATGTCACCCTTGGTAGAATGCCATGGTGTCACAGCTCACAGCAACCTCAAACTCTGGGGCTTAAGTGATTACCTTGCCACAACCTCCCAAGCAGGGACTACAGGTACCTGCCACGACACCCAGCAATTTTTTGGTTGTAGTTGTCATTGTTGTTTGGCAGGCCCAGGCCGGGTTCAAACCCACCACCCTCGGTGTATGTGTCTGGCACTGAAACCACTATGCTACAGGCGCCGAGCCTCTTCTCTGTTTATTTAGCCTCTTTGTTATCAAATGCTGTCAATGCTTCCTTTCCCATAGCTGTGAGGTTAGAGTCCTCACTGCTCTCATACCATTCTAAGTCATTGTTTTTCTGTTATTCTGTTAGTCCACAAATAGGTACTGACCATCTACCATGAGCCAGGCACTGGAGATAAAATGGTGAATAATGAAAGACATGGTCCTTGCCCATGGTGGTCTAGTGAGGAAGACAGACATTAATATGCATATATAAACAAATGTAAAACTACAGCTGTGACACATTACACAAAGAAGAGATGTGAAATGTCATAAGAACCTAGATTAGATTGACATGAGCTAGTCATGGAGGTCAGGAAAGGTGGGATTCCTTAAAGAGGTGATGCATGAGCTAAGATCTGAAGGTTGAGTAGAAGTTAATCAGATGAAAAGGAGTGAGAAGAGCATTCTAACTAGAGGTTACAGCACCTGCAATGGTCTTTCAGTAGTAAAGAGAATTCCATGTATTGGAGGACTAAAAAGAGGCTGTGAGCTGAAGCGCAGAAAACAAAAAGGGGATTTAGCATAAATTGAGACTCGAGAGGTAGTTAGGGACCAAACCATAAAGCTTTATAAGCTCTATTAAAATTTGTTTTCTGCCAAGAGAGGTGGCTCATGCCTATAATGCCAGCGTTTTGAGAGGCCAAGGAGGGAGGATTGCTTGAGGACAGGAGCCTAGGCAACCTAGTGAGGCTCCATCTCTATAAAAAGTAATAAAAAATAATTAGCTGCGTATGGTGGTGTGCACCTGCAGTCCCGGCTACTCAGAAAGCTGAAGCAGAAGGATCAATTGAGCCCAGGAATTCAAGGTTACAGTGACTTATCATCAGGCCACTACGCTCCAGCCTGGGCAGCAAAGTGAGGCTTACTCTCTAAAAACTAAAAATGAAAATAAATTTAAAAATTCATCTTTTAATCTTATGAACAATGGAAAGTCACTATAGAGAGACAAATGTGTGAATGTGTGTGTGTGTGTGTGTGTGACATGATCATATTTGCATTTTAAAAAGATCATTCTA
This sequence comes from Galagoides demidoff, assembly GCA_963574575.1. NCBI lineage: Eukaryota > Metazoa > Chordata > Mammalia > Primates > Galagidae > Galagoides > Galagoides demidoff. The sequence continues at coordinate 16,538 of CAUYQV010017103.1, read as the reverse complement.
GTTACAACATGGAACACCTTGGAGGGAGGCCAAGAGTAGTGACAATTCAGTTGGGAGGCCATTGCAGTAGTCTGAGTGAAAGGTGATGGTAGTTCAGTGGCTCTCAACCTGTGGGTCGTGACCCCTTTGTAGCAATGAAAATACATCGCAGCATTAGGAAGGTTGAGAACCACTGTAGTAGTTGGTCAGTATAGTAAGTGATGAAAATGGAGAGAAATTGATGGAGTCAAGAGATGTTTAGGAGCTAAGATCCATGAGGTGAGATCATAGATTGGCTATGTAGAGTGCCGTGGCTGTTGGCATCACAGCTCACAGCAACCTCCAGCTCTTGGGCTTAGGTGATTCTCTTGCCTCAGCCTCCTGAATAACTGGGACTACAGGCACCCACCACAATGCCCGGCTATTTTTTTGTTGTTGCAGTTTGGCTGGGTTCAGGTTTGAACCCCCCACCCTTGGTATATGGGGCTGGCGCCCTACTCACTGAGCCAAAGGCACCTCCCAAGGAGAGGGTTTTGACTTGCATAATTGAATGTTTGGTGTTCCATCCACTGAGGGAATACCAGAAGACCCAGTTTGGAGAGAAGATAATGGGTTCAAGTTGGATTATGTTGAGTTTGAAGTGTTTTAACAAGGTATCCAAGATATGATGTCAGGTAGGAAATCAGTTATATAAATGTAAGGCTCAAAGTAGAGATCTGGTCTAGTGATATGACTTTGAGATTCATCCGTATGTAGGTATAAATCGATATCTTAGGTATGGGAAAGCCACAGAGTGAGAGGAGAAGCAGTACTAGGACAAAGCCTTGGCTAGGTAAAATAAGATAAGTCTGCAAGGGAGAGGCCAGCGAAGTAAGAGAAAACCCAAGATTATGTTGTGTAATGGAAGCCAATGAAAAGAGAATTTTCAACTCATTACTACTACTAAAGAAATTTTAATCTGGGGGTTCCAGATAACCAGTTTGATCTGAGCATTCCAAGTTGCATATAAAATCAGCACATTGTACCTCATAAATGCATTAATGTACACAGTTAATGATTTAACAAAAACAAATTTCTATCTATAGTGTTTAGATGAGTGATAGAAATTTGACCAAGGCAAAGTCCAGCCAAGTTAACTATTTTTGGAGTACTTAATGTGTGCCAGGAGCTATGCTAAGTGTTTTATGCACATTAACTCATTAAGTCTCAACAATTTTATCAGGTAGGTGTTAATATAATCCTCGCATTGTAGAGGATGAAACTGAAGCACAGAGAGGATAAGTAACTAGTGCAAGGAGACATAATGAGTGTGAAAGTGATGAAGACAGGAATTAAAACTACCTTCATTTGAACTTGAAGCTGATTATCTTATTTGGAATATTTGAAGTATATAATTCAAATTCTTTTCTTTTTCCCCCCCCAATTTTTAAAATAAATATAGGATGATTCAAGCTAATTTATTTCTTCTTAAGTGAGTTTTGATAGCTGCGTCTTTCAAGGAATTGGCCCATTTCCTCATCCCTCTTTGAGGAGGGTTTATATCTATTATGGAGATACTATGGAATGAGATACTACTAGTTACTTAACAAGGGTATTATGGGAACCATATAGAGATTCTAGAAAGTAGAAAATTATCTTAAGAAAAATCAAGTAATCGAGTGATTTGATTATGTCTGTGATACTTAAATAAACTTGTAAAGAATTGTCTCTGATTCTAAAGCTGAATCCAAAGTAATACATGCTTTCTGATTTTTCAGTTGTTTCTGAAAATGTGACAATTCAAGAAACAAATACAACTCTTTCACCACAAATAGATATAACAACTACAGCCCGAATTACTGGATTAGAGCCAGAAAGCACTGCCAATTCCCCTACAGTGTTGCCTAAAAGCATGCCTATATTTGCTACTGATTATACCACCCTGTCATGTTCCAATACAACATCTCCACCTCTGGAAACAGCAACTGCACCAGAAATTTTTAAGACATTCGTAGCGGAGACAGCTACATTTGCAGCAGATGTTCTATCTACTTCAGCATCTGTCGCTCCGCCTATCCAGAGTACATCTACAGACATTACCACCAATTCCATGAAAATAACTAACTCCCCATCTTTAGAAAGCACAAGGACAACAAAAATGGCTGAAGGCAAGGCTACCAATTCCTTTCATCCAACTACAGGTACAAAATTCCTATCCACATTTGGACTTACCAAGAATCCAATTGCATCTAGAACTTCAGCAATTGAATCCCAGTCGGCCATTAAGATGACAACATCTTTATTCTCAACTATTGTGTCAACATCCATGTGTACAACATCTTGGCCCACACACAAATCCACAGATATCGGGGCACTCCCTATCTCCACAGCTAGCCAGGGGTTTCTTACATCTACAGCTGCTGAAACTGTACCTTGGTCCACAGTAGAAGAGACTTCAGCTACAACTGCTCACACTGGGACTGCATCAGTATTCCCACCTGAGCCTGTTCTCATCTCCACAGCTGCTCCAGAAGATTCTGTATTTCCTAGAAATCAGACTGCATCAACATTGGCAACAACTGATATGGAAACAACACATACAGTCCATTCAGTGACTCTCCCAACTAGGCCTATGGAGACCACTTCTGCCTTAAGAACAGCTGAAACAGAATTGACATCTACAAAATTTCAGGATGTCTTTTCACCCGGAGTGGAAGATAGCCTGTCTACCTCCTTGCCAAAAGACACTTCCTCTATGTCCCTTTCTTTTATAACATCCTTTCCATTTACTGAAACTCGGAGTGTACAGACAGTTATTGATAGTGAAACTACACACACAGCCTTGACTTCTGGAATCACACATACACCTATAATGGCTGAAACTACGCTTTCCCCCACAATCACAGGACCAGTACATACCCAGAATACACCCACAGCTGGTGAACACATGCATACTTTGACTTCTACTAGATCAGCTTCCAAATCCAAGGTATCTGAGTCAGTTCCCACATCTGAAGCTGGCTATCTATTCTCCACCAATGAGACCACTTGGACTTCCAGGCCTGACCAGGCCCTTTTGACATCTATGAATACAACCACCATACTTACATTTGTGCCCAGTGAAACTTTTACATCAGCATTTCATGGGAGTAATGCACAACATTCAGCCACAACTACTAATATTATCACTCCACCGGCAGCAGCCACAGAAAGTGAAGCTACCACTACCATCAATGTTACTACAGCCAGTTATACAGCACCTTTATCCAACTTGACATCTCCATGGTTTGCTAATTTCTCCACAGTTTCTGGAAGCACATCTGTAACCAATTTGCCTGAGTTTAAACTTACTACCTTACTTCTAAAAACCATCCCAATGTCCACAGTGGCTGTAAATGAACTTCATACAACACCAAGGGAGACAGCTAATTCACCAGTAGACACAATATCTACTCTTGCTGACATGAAACCAAATTTTTCTACTGAAGAACGTGCTTCTGGCACTACACAAATAGAAACAAATAGCACGGTGGCCTTTGGAGTTCCAACAGTCTCTGTATCAAAGTCTACAACAATGCAAAGATTTAATGCTACTGCTTCCACTACAAGGACATCGGAGATAAGTTTCTCCACTATTTCTACAGACATGACAACTATGTCCTTGTCTGACAGTATCTTGCTGTCACAGCCTACAGCTGCTCATTCCTCAGCAACCCTTATGCCTATTACACATATATTCTCCCTGCCAGTTAATGTCTCTGCTATGGTGTCTGAGGAAACTGAGGGGACCATGTCTGAGCCTTCTACACTAGCCAGGGCTTTCTCTACATCTGTGCTCACAGATGTGTCAAATCTGTCATCAACTACAGTGACCACAGCATTGCTGCCACCATTGGATCAGACTGCCTCTATGACCAGTGATACCATGCCTACCCACAGAGACTCGATTCATACCACTTTAGAGGCCGCAGTGATCTCTTTCAGAATGACACCCACAGCAGTTCCCTCTCTGACAGAAACTCCACTTCCCTCACTGAAGACCCCTACTCCTGTGACAGCTAAGGCTGAGAGCACACCTCGCTCCACCTCAGTTGACAGAGTAACACCATCCACACATAGTCTTGCCTGCTCGAAATCTCCCCCTAACAACATTCCTATTGCTGCTTCCACTGGTGTCATCTCAACTCTATCTATACCAGGAGCAAGTAAACCCATGTCTCAAATGGAGAAGACATCTTCTTATGCTCTCAGTTTTCCATATACTTTCAGTGCTGGTGGAGATGTTGTTAGCATGACTACCGGAACCACAGAGACCCTTGTTGTTGATGAGACCATGCTCTCACATACCTCTGCACATGAGTTTACTACCTCAGTAGATGGTCACATTTCTCAATCTGTCACAGATCTTGTAAACACACCAATCTCCAGCCAATTGGTGACTGGCACCTCTATCTCACCTTCTGACAAAGACCAGATGACTACCTCCCTGGCAAAAACCCCTAGTACTATGAAGGTGACAGAAATGTTCCCCCCAGAAAATTCTTTTATTTCATATTCCCAGAGTACTTCATCCTTGGAAGTGACAGACACAGGATTTGCTGAGACCACAAAAATTCCCAACCACCAAACACATTCACCATCAGAAATTCCACTTAGGACTCCACCTGATGAGAATTCAGCTTCATCTACCACTTCCAGAAACACACAGACCACATCTACCTTGACCTCACATAACACAGAAGGTATTCACATTTCAGAAATGTCTACCAATATTGGGAAAACAGAACTTCCTTCCCAAAATCTGACAATCACCACTTTTTTGCCTCCTGAAAAAGAAAGCATGAGTGATCTTCCAGTATATACTCCCAGGACTGTGGAAGTGAGAGTAAGCTCCACCTCAGTGACTCACCCTGTCTCATACCAGTGGGATACTTCATTTGCAGATAACACAACTTCCAAGACAACCAGAACATCAAATCCTGTGAACATCAACACAATGCTTTCACACTTGCCTTCACTTAGGACACAGGCTGAGGTGACTTCTGTTGCCTCTTCAATTTCAGAAAGCACACAGACTTTCCCTGAGTTCTCATCTCTCTCCACAGTTGGACTATATAATGCCAGTTTTCCAGTGATTTCCACTGACAGAATCACTACACCCCTTTCTGTTTCAAATGTACCTACAACACTTCTTAGAGAAACTTCTATGGCAACATCCATACCTATTCACCAGATGTCCTCATTGCCAGTTAACATCACTGCCTTTACCTCCAAAAATGTTCCTGAGATTCCCACATTACTAATAACTAAGTCTTCTAAAACAACACATCCAGATAGTCTAAAAAGTCCCTCTCTAGCCACTTCTGGGTCTATGTCTGAGATGCCCTCATTGTCAGTTAATGATCCTGCTTTCTCATCTGCACCAATTTCTTCTGACACTTCCCCAATAGCTGGGTCATTATTGTCTTCAATTACCCCTAGGACTAGTATGACCACACAAATAGCTACATTGGACATCACACCTGTGACATATGCTGAGCCTACTTCAAAAAGCACAATGGTGTCCTCTACTCTCACTACTTCAGAAATGATAGAGGTATCTTTGAGGATCACACCTCCGTCCTCTTCCTCTCCACCAGAGCCAACTTTTTCCTCTGTGAAACCCATTCCCACCACTATTATGGCTGGGGCAGTGACTCCATTTATGAGCACCACTCCCCCCTATCTACATAGTTCTAAGAACACTGAAGCTATTTTCTCCATTCCAAAGACCACATTTTCGCCATTCCTATCAACAACTCAACACTCATCACAAGGAGCTGAGACTACAATTCTGGGAATATTAGCGGGGCTTACTAGCAGCTCCCCACCTGCTATAAGCAGTAGTAGAGTGGCAGCCATAACAAATACTTCTTTCAGGACCACTGTCCCTGAAAATATGCGTTCACCTACTCCTTCAGATAACATTCATACCTCATTGGATATTCAGGTTTCCCCATCTTTGACTAGCTTTAAGAGCACTCCTGGGCCCATAAAAACTGTAAAAGCTACCAACACTTATGTTTCTTCTGATACAGGAAAGATGACTTCCTTATCAGAAAATACTTCCTTAACAAGTGGACTAACAAAAAGTGCCAAGTCTGTGAATACCCCTGTTTCATATCCTACATGGATTCCATCCAGTGGAACTCCACTCTCCTTGAAATCATTTCCTTACTCATCTCATAGTACTGAAACCAAGCTCTCCACTGTAAAGACCTCTGCTTCTCCTAAATCCCAAATGGTTGAATTTCCAGTTCTGGGAACAAGAATCACATCTAGTAACACCCAATCTCTGTTTACAACTTCCTGGAAGACACTGACAGCTAAAGGTTCTCAGTTTCCAATATCCACTACTACTCGTGGACCTACACCCATTGAGATGGAAACAGAGACTCTACACCTTGTTCCTGGACCTTTGTCAACATCCGCACCCTCTCAGACTGGTTTAGTATCTAGAGATGTTATGGCAATGCCATCAGTTCCCACCACAGGAATTCTTCCTACCTATGGACTTTCTGGGAATCCTTCATTAGCAACATCTTCAAGAGCTATCCCTACCACTTTGACTGACATTCAGCCCACATTTGAGAAAACAACTACATCTGTAACTCCTGGGACCACACTGCCATCAACTCCTTCTGGTACCATTTCACGATCTGTACTCTCAAAGGCTGCTATTTCACCCACTCTGACTTGAATCTTATCTAGTCTCCCTTCAGGTCTCCCTCTGGCGACTGTATCTAAAGCTCCTCATGTTATAACTTCTTCTCCAGTAGAGGTGTCAAAATCCACATTTCTGACTTCTGACACAACACCAGCACATCCATTCACTAACTTTACAACACTACCTTTTCTTACTGTAAGCGCCATACCCACCCAAACCACTCCTACATCTCCAATGGGTAGTATCACTACTAGCTTCCCAACTTCTCTCCCTATGTCTATAGAAATCACAGATGACAGTGTATACATTTCCACATCCCCTGAGGCATCCTCCAGAACCTCAGTGACTACCAACTCCAGGATTGTGTCTCAACCTCCATCTTTTGGTGGAATGAGTATGTCACCTTCTACAACCAAACACACTCTATCTATTGGTTCCATGCCTCTGTGTAGGCCTACAGTATCGTCTGAATGGAACAGAATTCCAGCTGCATCAACACACCCTCCTTTAATTTTTCCTGAGTCCACACCTGACTCCTTAAATGTGATCACTACCACATCCAAAGCTTCTAGAGTCTCATTTCCACTCATATTCACCAGAATGACACCTCCTTCTACAACAACTGTGTCTTCACTAGTATCTTCCTCTTTTGAGACAAGCTGGCTAGACACCACACCTTCCTTTGTATCTTTAGAAGCATCAACTTCACTTATTGCTGCTGAGTCCACAGGTACTGCTTCATAATGCATGCAGCGTATCCCTAACAGATGTGTGCACAACAAACTGCGTGTTTTCCAAGGTGACCAGTTCTCTGAAGGCAGAAAAGAATGAAGAAGGGTGCAAGTGTTTCTTATCTCCTTAAGACAGTGGATACTTTGTTCAAACACAGAATTCTCTAGTCATCTTTCTTGTCTGTGCTTTATTGACATACAGTGCAAAGGTATCTTTTCATTCTGTAAGACAATTTCTAAGCCTCCTTTCTACTCATTTTATTCTCAATGTCCTGACTCTGATTCTGTCGATGTGAGTAGGGACTAGAAACCTCACCTCTTCCCAGTGACAGTATCATATGGTCTTAGGTTTGACCATGTTAACCACCCACCAGAAAACACCATAATATGTCCTATTCTGTCCCTTAAATTCTTCTTATTCAGGTCTCAGCCTTCTCCAATCCCTACCTCCTGGTGACTAGAAAAACTTATCCATGCCCAGGAAATAGCTGGCTTTCATATTGTTCAAATTTTGAATGTTCCTATAATTTCTAACATTCTAAAATAGAAATGTGATAGGATATACAAGAGCAAGAGAAAAATAAGTAGAGAAGAGCCTGAAGCAGAAAGGAAGGAATAGGAAGAAAATATAATTTTTCTCAGGACAAGGGATCTTGTGACATAATGTCCAGCTTGACCATTGGATAGACTGAAAATCTGTTGACTGATAAAAGTGGAGAAATTGGAGGATTTGCAGAATGTCTATCAACTGTGTAGAAATCAGGGAAATAGCTAAACAATTAAAGCAAAAATAAGATGGTAACATCCTGTTTTGTGTTTTGATGTGGAGGTGAAAGGACTAGTTCTTGACCTTAGTGTTGAATTAAGCAAAGATTAGGAATGAGACATCATCATTTGGAGAGCACTTTTGACCAAATTTAGAGAAGTCAAATCTTTTAAAGTAAATGAATGAAATTAACCTCCTTCTTTTTAATTACAGTTTCCTTCTACAATACTGAAATGAGCTTCTCGGTCTTTGATGAAGAGCCAAGGATCCTTACTACCAGGGTTATAAATGAATTCACAAAAAAATGGGTAAAACAATATTTTGAATATCTGTGGTACATTTAAACATATGTGAATACACATACATATGAGACAAAGACTGAGTAGATTAAAACTAGGCTTTACTTTTTTCTACCAATAATCCATTTCACAGGTAATTGGGGTTTTTTTTGTTTCCTGCAAATTTTCTATTCTGTAACCAACACCATGAGGATGTAGGAAATCTCTCTTTCATGGTGCCAATGCTGAAATATTTTATGGGCTGTTATTATTTTCACTTGGACATTCCCCTCCACTGACACAAATTCTGAGCCTTTGCCAAATTTTCCTATTTGGTAAAAGTAGGAAAGCAGTGAAAGCAAAGTCTATGCCGTTTCATTTAAGTACTTTTATTTCCTGCATTGTATAATTTTTTAGCTCTCCAGCATAATGAATGTTTTATTTACCCTTATGCGTTTTCTGATCACAAAACTAATATATACTCTCTGTAGAAAAATTCAGACATTGACATCTAAAACCCCGAAAGTATTAATACACGTCCTCCCTAATACTTCTGCATGTTAACAGTTTAAACTCCTCTTAATAGTTTCAGATATATTCATTTAGATTTCTTCAATATATAACGTTGATACATGTGTGTTCTTTTCAAAAAATTACTGGAATTATACCAAGTATGCTAGTCTTCAGCTTGCTTGTTTGTTTCTACTTCACCATATATGTCAGAGCATGTTCATGCTGGTGACTGTAGATACATAGACTTTTGGTGCATTGTTTGCTGTAGTGTTTTTTAAATCCAGACAGCCATCCGTGGATGCTTGTGTTTTTTCTATTTTTTTCTCTATTTAGAAACAATGCTGAAAGCAATGCCCTTGCAATAGTTTTTAGGGCACTTGAGTGTTTCTAGAGGATAGATTCCTAGAATTGGAATTGATAGACCAAAGGAAAGAAACACTTTACATTTTAATAGTTATCACTAAATGGCCTCCCAGATCGGTAATATCAACTTGCACCCCCAGCAGTGAATGATCATATCTGTCTGCCTTCTCTCCTTTTCAGCACATATTTCCAAGTCTATATGACAGGATTATAAGTGCTTGGAAAATGAGTGGGTATGCCAGGCGAGGCGGTTCACTCCTGTAATCCTTTGTAATCTTAGCACTCTGGGAGGCTGAGGCAGGAGGAATGCTTGAGCTCAGGAATTTGAGACCACCCTGAGCAAGAGTGAGTATCCCATCTCTACTAAAAATGGAAAAACTAGGCAGGCGTTGTGGTGGGTGCCTGTAGTCCCAGCTACTTGAGAGGCTAAGACAACGGGATCACGTGAGCCCAATAGGTTACTGTGAGCTGATGCCATGGCACTCTCTCCAGGGCAACAAAGTGAGACTATGTCTCAAAAAAAAAAAAAATGGGTGGATGTATTGCTCAGGATGCAATAACAAAATACCACCAACAGGGTTCTTAAACAACAGACATTATTTTCTCATGGCTCTGGAGGCTAGAAGTCCAAGATCAAGGTGTCAGGGTTGGTTTCTGGTGAAGCTGCTCTCCTTGGCTTGCAGATGTCACTTTCTTACTGTGTCCTCATGTGGTATTTCCTCTGTGTGCATGCATCTCTGGTCTCTCTTACTCTTCTTCTAAGGACACCCACCCTATTCGAGTAGGGCCCCATCCTTATGACTTCATTTAACCTTAATGATCTTCATAAATCCTATCTCCAAATATAACATGGCCGTTAGGGCTTTAGCATTTGAATATGAGGTGAGACATAATTCAGCCCATAACAGTGGGTAAAGTGTGACTCAAAAAACTGAGTGGAGCAGATGGAAGTGTTCATCCTGCTGCAATAATTAATGTGTCTTAATGGCCACATCGTCCCAGGTAACTGTTAAAATAGAGGAGAAGAACATTAAAACTGATATGTGTATATATATATATATTTTTCTTTTGTACAGTTGAATTCTGCATTTCAGGACAGCGAGTTTTTGCTTGCTAATCTGGCCATCCAAATTAAAAGCAGGTATGTGAATGACATCTACTGTAAGTTGAAGGGCCATTTGAGGGCATTATGAATCTGTTCCTACCCTTACAGGATTTCCATTGTTTATGTCTGGGATTTAAGGGATGCCACACTTTTCATTGCATCCTCCTTTCTGAGTTTAAGTTCTCTTTGGAATGAGGAAGAACTTTGTATTATTACGGTAGGGTAGAAAACTGATGGGAGAACAACACAGAAAAAATAAATAGAGGAAGCAGTGGAATTAGACTGAGTTACCTCTAATGCCCTTTTAAGGTCTAAAATTCTGCAACTTAGGAAAAAGGTCATGCCTTAAAGGGGTGAAAGACTAGGGATGGCCAGTGCAAGAGGATTTATAAAGCCTTTTATATTTGGATGATGCACTTTTGAGAATTAGAAATTCCTAAGGGAATGGATAAATAAAGTGTGGTATACGAATACCATGGAATACTATTCAGCCGTAAAGAAAGATGGAGACTTTATGTCTTTGGTGTTTGCCTGGATGAAGTTGAAGAGCATTCTTCTTAGTAAAATATCACAAGTACTTTACTAAAAAACAAGTATCCAATGTATGTGATACTAATATGGAACCAATAGATAAACAATTGTAACTCCACATGAGAAAAAATCCCAATTAAATTCAAGTGGGAGGAGAGGGAGGAGGGAGGGGTAGGGGGACACAGGAGGAAGGAGGTGTTTTGGTAAGCTCTTACCTAACGGGTACAATGTAGGGATATATGGCACACCTCCTGGGTGAATGGTTCAAGCATAGCTTGGAGTTTACCTAACAAATGCAAACAATGTAGCCTAATTGTATATACCCTTATATTAATCTGAAATAAAAGGATATAAATAAATCACTAAATATGACAGAAAAATCCAAGCTTAAAAACAACTAAATAGATTCTTCCCCAGTTAAAAAATTTTTAAATTTAGACAAAATATAAAGAACCAGTTAGAGGAATTAGAAAACAGAAGCTGGAGGAATGTGTGTGTACTTGTGTGATATTACAATATAATAATAAATATATAATAAATAAATATGTATGTATGTATATATATATATGCAAAAAAAAAAAGAAATTCCAAAGGGAACTTGAAATGTTTAAAGTGATAAGGTTGACTAGTCTAAGACTTGCTCGGAGCACAGATTTCCAGAGGTGAGTGCAGTGAAATGGGAGGTGTTGAGTGGTATCACAAAAACCATGGAAAAGGCACTTCATCACCTAAGAAATATTTCTATTCTTGCCTTGCACATATACTAGTCCTCTGTTAAAGGAATCCAGAAGAAGCCCTTTGAAAAATAGGGATGACTCAGTTAAGGCATGATAGGCTGATTTTATTTTTATTTTTATTAATTGATAGCTGTATACATTAATGCAAACATGGGGTATATTGTACTGTTTTCATATACAATTTGAAATACTTTCATCAAGCTGGTTAACATAGATTTCATGTCATTTGCTTAGTCATTGTATCAAAACATTTGTATTCTAGTTCTAGAAAAGTTCACTTGTACCCTTGTTAGACAGATATATAGGTGATCTTTCCGGTCACCCTCCCACCACCCAACCGCCCTTCTCCCCTCCCCTTCCCCACCCCCTCCCCCAGATTGTTTTCATATAGTTATATTTTTTACAATTCAGACATACTCTTAAAGAAAGTCATTCTGTTGTTCATAAAATATTAACAATAAGTCAAATGGAAAAATGCTTATAAGGCAATAAAGACAGGATAAGTGGTTCTCAATTTTTAATATAACTAAACTACTGGGGGTAGAGAATAAAGGTTATTTAAGAAACTAAGCTATTGGTCCAAAAAGGGGGGATACATATCTCCTTTTTTAGGATCTAATGGATTGATGCAATAGAGTGTAGATGTAGGACAGATATTAATCATGATGAATTGGGCTATGAATTCTCCTGGTGTACAATTGTAAATGGATTTGTTTACGTAATTTCCTCTTTGGATAGTTTATTAGTATGTAGAAATGATACTAAATTTTGCATGTTCATCTTGTATACTGCACCTTTACTGAATTTGTCAGTTCTAACAGTTTTTTTGGTTGAGTCTTTAGGGTTTTATATAAAAGGATAATGTCATTAGTAAATGGAGACAATTTCATTTCTTCCTTTTCTATTTAGATGTCTTTTATTTCTTTCTCTTGCATAATTGCTCTATCTAGGACTTTTCAGTACTGTGTTGAAAAGAAGTGGTAAGACTGGTTATCCTTGTCTTGTTCCTGGTCTTAGAGAAAAAGCTTTCAACTTTTTCCCACTGAGACTGATGTTACCTATGAATTTGTCATATACAGCCTTTATTGTGTTGAGATACAGCCCTCTACACCAAATCTTTTGAGAGTTTTTTCTATTTTTATCATGAAAGGGTACTACATTTTTATCAAATGCTTTTTCTATAGCTATTGAGATGATTGTGTGATTTTTATCCTTCATTTTTGTCTATGTGGTGTAGCACATATGTAGATATGCCTGTGTTGAATCATACTTGCATCTGGGAATAAATCCCACTTGATCATGGTGAAGAATTTTTCTAATGTATTATAGAATTTTGTTGGAAATTTTTGCACCTATGTTTATTCCCTATTGGCCTGTAATTTTCTTTTCTGACTTTAATACAGGGTAATGCTGGTCTCATAAAATGAATTTGGAAATATTCTCTCCACTTTGACATTTTGGAGGAGTATAAGAAGGATTAGTATTAGTTCTCTCAGTGGTAAAATTTAGGAATAAAACCATCTGGGTCTGGGCTTTTCTTTGATGGGAGACTTTTTATTACTGATTCTCTCTCCTTATTTGTCTGTTCATATTCTATTTCTTCATGATTTAGTCTTGGTAGGTTTATGTGTCTAGAAATTTATCCACTTCTTCTAAATTATCTGACTTGTTGGTATATAATTGTGTGTAGTGCTTTCTCATAATCCTTTGTATTGCTGTGGTATCCACTGTAATGTCTCCTCACTGATTTTATTTATTTGAGTTCTTTGTCTTTTCATAAAAGCAATTCTTGGGTTTTTAATTTTTTCTACTGTTTTTTCTAGTCTCTATTTCATTTATTTCTGCTCTGATTTTTGTTATTTCCTTCCATCTGCTAACTCTGGTCCTAGTTTGTGTATTTGAAATCTTTTTTTGTTACAGACATTTATCACTATAAATTTTCCTCTTAGAGGGGTATGGTTTTGGTTCTTCTCATAAGTTTTGGTGTGTTGTGTTTTCAGTTTCGTTTGTCTCATGGTACTTTTTGAATTTCCTTTTTTATTTCTTCTGTGACTATTGGTTGTTTAGAATTATGTTACTTTATTTCCACATAATTCTATAACAGGTTTCTCCTGTTATTGATTTCTAGTTTTATACCACTGTGATCTGAAAAGTTACATGAGGTAATTTCAATCCTCTTAAATTTGTTAATTTTTGTTTTGTGACCTAATATGGGATGTATCCTGGAGATTCTATGTGTGCTTGAGGAGCATATATAATCTGCTGCTGTTGGATGGAATGTTCAGTATATGTCTGTTGAGTCCATTTGGTTTAAAGTATAATTCAAGTACCCCAGAAGTGCATTAATGTACATAGTTACCATTCAATAAAAAAAAATAAAGTATAATTCAAGTCCAATGTTCCCTTATTTATTTTCTGTGTTGAAAGTAGAGTGCTGAGGTCCCACACTACTATATTATTGTTATCTATTTCTCCCTTCACATCATTTGATAATTGCTTAAGTATTTAGGTGCCCTCATGCTGGGTGCATATATTGTTATGATTGTTATATCCTATTGGTGATTTGACCCCCTTATCGTTATTTAATAACCTTTTTTGTCTCTTTTCATAATTTTTGATTTAAAAATAACTTTGTCTGATAGAAATATAGACACAGATATAGAACAGATGCTCTCTTTTTGTATCCATTTGCATTGAAGCTTTCCCCCCATTCTTTTACTTTTTGTTTGCATGCATTCATTCTAGTAAAGTAAGCTTTTTGTAGGTAGCATATGGTTCTTCTGCTGTTGATCCATTCAGATATTTTCTGTCTTTTCACTAGAGAATTTAATCCATTTATATTCAAGGTAATTACTGATAGTAAGAACTTTTTATAGGTATTTTGTAATTTGTTTTCTGGTGGTTTCATAAGTTTCCTTCCTTCCTTCCTTCCTGATAGTCTTGCTCTATCACCCTGGGTACAGTGCTATGGCATCATCACAGCTCATAGCAACCTCAAACTCTTGTACTCAAGCAATTCTCTTGCCTCAGTTTCCTGAGTAGCTAGGATTATAGGCATCAGACACCACACTTGGCTAATTTTTTTCTGTTTTTAGTAAAAATGGGGTCTCACTCTTGCGCAGGCTGGTCCCAAATTCCTGAGCTCAAGCCATCTACCTGCTTCAGCCTCCCAGAGTGCTAGGATTACAGGTGTGAGCCATCACATCTTGTCAAGGCCTTTGTTTCTTTATTCCCTTCTTTTCTGTGGTAAAATGCTTTGAATCCTTTCTTTTTATATATGTTAAAACTGCTATACATTTTGGTTACCAATGAGGCTTATATAAAATGTCTTTATACTTATAATCGGCTACTGTAAGCTGATAACAACTTAATTTTAATATCACATTTTTACTTTCTCCCTTTTATAATTTTGACATAAAATTGTTCATTTGTTTTTGTAATTTATATTCTTTAACAATTTATTGTAGCTATAATTTCATTTAACGTTTTTTTCTTTTAACCTTCATAATAAGGATAGCATTACTTTATACAACACCCATATAGTAGTTATTAGAGAATCAGACCATGATTATGTATTACTTATACCACTGAGTTTTCTACCTTCATATTTTTTGTTATTAATTATCAGGCTTTCATTTCAGCTTCTAGGACTTCCTTTACAATTCCTGTAAAGCAGGACTAGTATAGTAAACTCCCTTAGCTTTTCTTTGGGAAAGTTTTTAAATTCCCACTCATTTCTTAAAGATATCTTTGCCAAGGAAGGTATACTTGCTTGCTATTTTTTTTTCTTTCATCACTTGAATATATCATCTTATTCTCTCCTGGCCTGCAGAGTTTCTGCTGAGAAAGCTGCTCAAAGCCGTACTGGGGTTCCCTTGAATGAGATATGTTTTTTATCTTTTGCTGCTTCCAGTGTTCTTTTTCTTATCTTTTTTGATAAATTAATTACGTTGTGTCTTTGTGAATTCCTCTTGAGTTAAATTTGATTGGCGATCTCTGAGATTCCTATTTTTTGATGTTGTCATTTTCCCTTAGATTTGGGAATTGTTCAGCTATTGCTTCCTTAAATATGCTATTTGGGCTGTTTTCTCTCTTTCTTCTCCTTCTGAAACTTATTTTCTATAAAAGTTAGCTTGCTTGAAGGTTGTCTCATAATTCCTGTAGCCTTCTTCATTTTTTTTTTTTATGCTCTTAAGACTGGATCATTTCAAATTATACATCTCTCAGCTCACTGATTCTTTCTTCTGGTTGATCAAGTCTTCTACTGCAGATTTCTTTTCTTTTAATTAAAAAAAGTTTTTATTATTTTTTGTTAAATCATAACTTTGTACATTGATGCATTTATGGGGTTCATGGTACTGCTTCAATATATAATGAGAAATGCTTACATTGAACTAAGTAACACAGCCATAACAATTATAATCATTTCTTAGTAGTTTTGAAATACACCATTGCATCATGCACATTAGGTAAGGTCCCCCAAATGCCCTCCCTCCTCTCTTATTCCCCCTCCCCACCCCTCTTTCTTCTCTTCCCTTCTATCTCCTGGACTATAGTTATGTTTTGCCATTCGTATGAGTGTGTAGGTGGTTATATGTTGATTGCATAGTAGTATTGAGTACATTGGATACTTTCTTCTCCATTCTTGAGATGCTTTACTAAGAAGAATATGTTCTAGCTCCATCCAGGTAAATATAAAAGATGTAAATTCTCCATATTTTTTATGGCTGCATAGTATTCCATGGTGTACATATACCACAATTTGTTAATCCATTCATGGGTTGATGGGCACTTGGGCTGTTTCCATGTCTTGGTAATTATGAACAAGGCTGCAATAAGCATTCTGGTAT
>CAUYQV010017102.1:0-17272 GCA_963574575.1 Galagoides demidoff | reverse complement strand
GTGATGATGGTGGTGGTGACGATGGTGGCAATAGTGATGGCTGAGATGGTGGTGGTAGTAATAATGTCTCCAGTGTTAGAAATGAAGCTAGTCATCTTCCAGACAGACTATTTTCCTCTTGAACCACTGCACAAATCACGTCCCATCCAGACCAGGCTGCCTGCATAGTAAGGGACCACCTGGCCCCTGGAGATTACCACTGGCCTGGATGAGTCCTGTCAGCCACTGCTCATGGATTGTCACTGCATCTTTGCCCTTCCCTGCACTGTCACTCACAGGCCACACATGCTGTGGCAGGCCGCTATGCCCACTGCCAACTATTGGCATTTGGGTTACTTACTTCCCCTAGGCTGCTCATAGGAAGTTTTCCCTGGGGTCATGCCACCCTCCTGGGATCTCTGCCTTCTCCTGCCCCAGATGCCCCTGGACAATGTTTACATCTTCTCCTTGACTTCTCCTGACCCCTCTGAGGTCCCCTCCCCACCGCCCAAAGGCTACCTACCCAAGCCAGCAAGTAGCTGCCCTGCTTCTGGCTGGAAATGGAACATGAGTCTCTCTGCACCAATGTGGGGTCCCAGGAAGGAAAGAGCCAGGCCTGCACACACACACGCTGGGCCCCTGCCTCTAAGAAGTGTGATTCCAGGGGGCTTCTGCATGAGTTCAGTCCATCCACCTTGAAACCACACTCACATGAGCTGCACACCCACACCCAACACACTCACACATAGATAGAAACACCTGCTCACATACACATGTGCATTCAACACACACACAAACGCACACGCATGCATCACAAACATGTATACACAGCATGCACCTATGCCCAACCCCCCACTACATGCATGCGCATACACACAAATACACCCAGGCATCCAATCCAGTCATGCACATACACTCATACAACTCTCAAACGTGCTCTCCAACAAACACAACTCCTGGACGCACACACCCAGCACCCTTCTCCACCTTGAGTTTTAACTGGGACTTCCTATGCTAGGGCCTGGCAGGGCTGATTTACCACCATGGCCTCAGAGGCAGCCTCTCCCTCAGCCCACACCCTCACATGGCAGTTAGGGCTCTAGGAGGGGGCAGGAGGGTCTTCTCCTGCAGAGAGAAGCCTGCAAACACATGAGTCACAGTGCTGCCTCACACATGGCCTCCACTCTGACCTTGGTGCTGCTTCACATCCTGGTGCCCTGAACCCGGCAATGTGGGAATATTTCTCTGATATTCACAAGACCCTCTCATGGGCCTCAGGAATTTGAGGTATTTGTCACAGCAGTGAGGAGACCTGACTCCTGTGTGTCTGTCTCCTACTCAGCTCACCCCTGGACTCCAGTACCTCAATGCCTGCTCCCTGCACTTGAGTGTCTAAGAAGCATCCCAAGGAGACAGGAGCGCTGAGCAGGCAGCTCCTCCCACCTCCTGCGCTGTGCACAGCCATCCCCGTCTGAGGTGGTGGCAAATCTATCCTTCCAGCTGCTCAGATTGATCCAAGTCCTCCTCGTTTCCAGGAAACCCCATTCACTCTGTCATCAAAATACATCCGGGATCTGCCCACTTCCCTGCCTCGCTGGCCTGGATTACTGCAATAGACTCCCACGGTTTCCCATCTGCCCTCACCGCCGTCTGTCCTCCACACGGCCACGGAAGCCTGCAAACTGCTCTGCTCACAGCCTCCCACCTCTCCTGAGCAGGTGCCACCGAAACAGCGTGGGACAAGCTGCCACCACTGGCTCCTAGCTTCCCGGGCTGCCCGCCCGTGCCTGCCAAAGCTCTCTGGCTCTGCAGAGCACTGTAAGATCCACTGTGTTCTTTCGCACCTGGCCCTGCTCCCCACTGGGGCAGGCACTCCACTGAGGTGCGCACTCGTGTCTGTCTGCTCCCTAGTAAGTGAAGAGGAAGACAAGGATGACGCAGTGCCCAGCCCTGGCCCAGCCCAGAGGAGGCGCTTAGCAAATATTTGTTGAGTGAATGAATGCATGGAATGTACGTCTATTTCCGGCCCAGCCAGGCCCCTGGAAACCCAGGAACACAGCAGATTTGCAAAGGAAGAGAAAGCCCTGGGTCAGGAGAGGTTAGAGGGAGTTTGAGATGGGGGCAGAGGGCTGAGGCCCCAGCCTGTCCCCGCAGCAGCTCCAATCCCAGATGACTGGGACTCCAGACTTGTTCCTGCCCATCCATAGCAGGACGCAGAGGCAGCCCCTAAAGCTGGTGGCCAGGAGGGACTGCTGGCCACAGGCTTCAGCCCTGGCACCAGGGCCCAGGGCCGGCCTCATGGGTGTGGCCCCCAGCAGGCCCTTTCCAGCCCTCCCGGCCCTCACTGTCACATGCTTGCTCACGCAGGCCACTCCACAAGTCACAAGGCAGAGTTTCCATTAGCGTCAAATGTACGTGGACGTTGGGCCTGGGACAGATGGGCGCCAAGAGGGAAGAAGCTGGTTTTAGAAAATGCACATGCCTGGGAGGTCACACGGGGGGGAGCCCCAAAGGGCACCACGTCCTTATGTGGGCGAGCAGCCCTCGGGGTGTGGAGCCAGTGTGCTGTGTGCTCGGCCTCCTCTCCCTCTCACGGTGCACGCACATGTGCACACTCCTCGTATGTGTCTGCGCGGTGGACCAAGAAGGGCTCTGGCCTTCCCAGGACAGGACGGGAGGGTCCAGCGGTCGCCTGTCTGAAGCAGCTGCATGTGCCCTTCCAACCCCACAGTCCACTCCATGCCCACCGTGCTCCTGCGTGCACTCTGGGCCTCTCAGGCCCGAGAAGTGAGATGCTCCTGTTGGGCGTGAGGAGCTGGCCCTCCTCCAAGGGACACCAGAAATCACTGACAGGCCCTCCGGCCCTGTGACCTCCACCCTTCCAAACACCACCACCTCCTCTTCGGGCTAACAGAAGCCCTCTCTGATGAAGGTGACTTGGGTCTCTCCCCCTCAGGAACACCCCAAAGTCTGCTCTTGCCAAGCGTTGGGGTCAGGGTCAGACACACGGTAACCTTTGTCAGGGTTCCAGGGACACCGCAGAGGTTCCCACCCAACAGCCCCAGACACTGGTGTAGGCAGTCACATTTGCAATATCCATTTTGGCCTAAACCAGGATGGAATTCTCACAGCAGATAGAAGGCAGCCAGAGTGAACATATTAGTGCTAGGGATGAAGCTACGTGATGAAGGTCACCAGTAGGTGACTGCAGACCCAGCATTTGAACTTGGACCTTTGCTCAGCACCACTGCAACCCCATGCTGTTCCCTAAGGCCTTTTTGCAGGTTCCCAGCCCTTGAGCTCACCCATGGGGGCTTCCACTGTCTGGCAGATGTGGGGGAGGGACCAGCATGGGGCAGAGGCCCAAGGGGAAGAGCAGCAGGTCCTTGGAAGGGTGGAGTAAAACAAAAAAATAAAACAACAACAAGAGGGTCTGAGTGCCCCTCACAGCCTGGCCTGGCTCAGACACCCCAGGCCATTCTCTGATGAATGCCACATTGAGGACAAGGTGACTGGCCCAGGGTGTCAGAGCCAGGATCAGCCTTTCCTCTGGACAAGGCTGTTTCTACGACTGCCGGGGCTGCCGGAACACAGTGCTGAGAACGACGGAAGTGTGTCCTATCGTGGTTTGGAGGCCAGAAGTCTGAGGTCACTCTCCCTCTGGGGGCTCTCCAGGAGAACCTGCTTCCTGCCTCTAGCTTCTGTGCCACTGGCAATCCCTGGCACTCCTGGCTCACAGGCCCATCACCCCAACCCTGTCTCCAGTATCTTGCAGCTGGCTTGCTTGTGTGTCTCTATGGGTCCTCACTTCTTATTTTTTTTGGGGGGGGGGATTTACTGAGGGTACAAAGAACCAGGTTACACTGCTTGCATCTGTTAGGTAAAGACCCTCTTACACTCGTGCCCCGTCCCCAGTCCTCTCCTGGCACTGGATTTAGGGCCCCCATGAGTTCAGTGTAACATCATCTGGACCATGACATCTATGAAGACCCTTATTCTGAATATGGTCCCAGGTAGAAACATATTTTGAGAGGCCAAAGTCCAGCCTAGCACGTCACCCTACAAATCCAGGGGATGGTTGGGGAATCTGATCTACATTGCAACTCACCAGGCCAGAGAGGATCAGCGTCTGGGCCCCGCTGGACGCGCATGTCCCCTCCTAACATTCTTTGCAGCATCTATTCCTGGAGACTCCATGTTAACCCCCCACCCCAAGGCTCCCACTACCTGAAGCAACACTGCAGCCCCCTCGCTCCATCCTGCCAGGTACCTTCCAATCTGGGCCCAGCCGCTTCTCCAGGGAGAGATGAGGGCAAGTTTCCACAGATCTTGTTAAGTGGATGAGGCCGGATGTGGTGTGTGATGATCTGTCTTTTGTCTAATAAAGTATAAAAAATATGCATATTTATTAATATTTGCAAAAAAAGAAAGGCAAATCAGAAACTAATACAAATGTGACTTTGGGGATGGTGAACCCTGCTTCCACTTGGCTACGGTGCGTGACCTACACCGGTGGGCATGTTTTACACATTCAAAACAGAAACTTCAATTTAAGGAAAAGCATCCTTAAAACCAACAAAAATTAAAATTTACATAGTGTTTATAACATAACCAAACCAAAAAAAAGATGTATTTCAAATGACACTTTGGAGCATAGTATTTAGATTGGTTTTCTTAGCGGCTTAGAGTTTAAGGACAAAAAGAATGACAAAGAAGGCATACAGATCATCAGCAAGTCGTATCGTTGGTATCAAGCTTGACATTCTTATTTGAAATTATTTTTCTTTTTTAGAATAAAGCCAGTAAATGATGATATAAATGTTGTATGGAACCAAAATTATTATTAATGCAAGAGAAAAAGTGAACAAATATAAAATCAAATAGGTTAAGAATTGCATTACACTCTTAAATTTGAGTTGGAAATATGAATGTAATCTCATTAAAAACAAAACATGTACTTTCTAGCTCTTGCCACTGAGAAGGATAAGAAGTACTGGCCGCCCTGCAGCAGTGAGCACTCAGACTACCCAGAGTCAGGTCTCTAAGCCACTTGTCCACCTTATAAAACCTGTGGGTAAAGTGGCTGATTCCAGACCAGAGGCAGGGAGCTGGAGACCCATCTTGTACCAGAAACCAAGGCAGGCATCAAACACAAATAAGGTCACTTTACACACAGAGGTCACCAAGACGGCCTTTTTGGCCAAAGCATCTTAGAGCCACGGCTGCAATGGATTGCAACGTGTAATACACAAAAGCCATTCATTCTTAATGATGCCAAAAAAGAAGGCTGAGAACAAATTTAACCTTGATTTTTAACATTGCAGTTAATTTTTGTATCAACTTATTACTCTGAAAATTGGTAATTAGGGAGAAAAAAGAAAAAATTAAGCATTTATCTTTTCTGCACAGCCATAGCAGATGAACTGGAAAGCTCTTTGTGGAAGAATTCTGGTTAATAAATCCAGAATGAATGTGGAAATATGAAAAAAATCAGTGTTTGCAATCCCCTGTGAAATGACGATGCTAGCAGCCATCACAGTGGATTCCAAAGCTGTTCAGGAAAGTGGCACTGACTCTCCAGGGCTGCCCACTGCCCCTTGCTGGCTGCAGGACACTATGTCTGCGTGTGCTGCGGGTCAGTTGTAGCTCTTGTGGGCTGTCCCAGCCAGATGCTTCTGGGTGATGTGGTGTTATTTGCTAGACACGTGTTACGTTCTGGGTTCTGTAAAGTGTTCCTACATTTTAGATCTAGACTCTGATCCAGCCTCTAGATCTAAATTCCTGTTTTCAGGAAATCATGGAGACAGAGGGTTGGAGGACCAGTCGGACGGCACCACCAGTGAGCAGAGATGTCCCCAAAGAGGGGCTTTTTGACCTGGTTTCATGAGCAATCTTTGCCTGGGAAAAAAAAAAAGGAAGAAGAAGAAGAGGAGGAGGAGGAAGAGGAGAAAACAGAAGTGACTATTCTAGGGTAAAAAGAAATGCCAGAGACCTGAAGACCAAATGCAGAGTGGAGACTTGACACCATTTCCAAACATACCAACTGCAAAATAATGTTTGGGGGACCACAGGAATTTGAATGTGGACTGGGTGAGACACTATGAAGGAAATAGTGCTGTTAGGAGAGGTGACGGCACAGGGGGGTAAGACTCACAGGGAGTATGTAGAGGTGATCAACCCTGGTGTGGGACTCCTTCAGAACCCTCATGCACACAAACAGTAAAGCACACATGGCAAAGGCCCCTTGCTGTTAAGTGGTTGGTATAAATAAGGGATAGGATACTATTTGATTTTCTATGTTTCAAAGTGTCATGATAAGCTGGGGTGTGAGCACTGGGGAGGAGGGCCTGCTCACACCTGTGGGTGTCCCTGCATGGTTTGGATAAAAGCATAGTAAGCTCTGTCCCCATCCCCAGAATTTTACTCTGGTCACAAAAGTAAAATCAAAGCCCTCTCCTTACATCCCTCCCTTCTGCAACCTGGCCTGCCACTCAGTGCCAGTGAAGTCTGTTTTTCAAAGCCCGTGGCTCAATTTCTGGCCTGGAGAACCCTGTTGAGCCAGGGGGAGAGTTTACAAAGAGATGGTGCAGCTGGCTGGGGTCTCCAGAGCTGGAGAGGCCTTAGAATTCTATGGAGGATGAGGAACCCGGTCTCTCCAGAGCCAGGCACTTGTCCCACCTGGGCCTCTGGGGAGCTGAGACACCCCCTTGGGCAGCACCCACAAGTGCCCGGTGAGGACCAGCATGGCATGCAGGTGACTGTGACCTGCCTGAGCCACTGGCACTAGCTGACCTAGCATCCGGCACGTGGGGAGATGTGCCCACACTGCCCTTGCCCCAGACCACTGTGCTCTACGGGAACAGCCTCACCCATCTGGGACACAGAGCCTGACCTTGTCCGGCGGGTGGGAGGTGACGGGTCGGTGTGTGGAAGCCGACACCAATACATGAAGGCACCAGGGTTTCCCTTGGAAATTCAGCACAGGGACATAACCCTGCAAGTGCACAGACTGCTTCAGAGTAACTTCCCTGCTAGTGTTTGAGATCTGTGGAAGCAATAGTTGAAAACAACCTAAATTTCCCAAAGCACCCCTGAGATGAGGCTGGTAAGAAAGGGATATTTAATGACATAGGGAAATATTCTGATATATGAAGTTGAAAAACGTAATAGATGTACAGGATGGCTCCAGTTTATGTTATATTATATTCTATCACAAAACAAGCTAGAGGAAAACACACTTAATGCTTTTCAAATATCTGTGGGACTGGAAGGTGAATTTAGGGTTTGTTGCTGTAAGGCGAGTGGTGTTATTTGCTAGACACGTGTTATGTTCTTGGAACCTTAACTAGAGCTTTGCAGGTGAGTTGTGGGCATTACTATCAACATTTTACACAAAAGGAAACTGAAGTTCAAACATTAGGGTAACTCAGGGGCAAGCAGCTAAGCCAGGATCCAAACTCTACAATACCAGGCACCCTGCACGGCTCCAGACCTGGGGGATGTGCAGCTTCCTGGCCCCACCCAGGTCTTCTGACTGGGTCTGTCTGGGCCGGGCCATGCCAGCGAGGCGTGAGCACTGAGCATTGTGGGCCCTGATAGTGCCCAGGCCTGGGGCAGACCCTGGCCTCGGCCAGCCCAGCCCAGCCCAGCCCAGCCCTCCTCCTGCTGCATCTCAGGGGGAGACGTGGGCTGTGCTGTGGACTGGACCCTTCAGCCTCCTTTCTGCTGGGTTGGGGCGGTAGGTTTATAAGGGTCCTTCTATGGAGGCAGGCTGCCTGGTGGCTAAAGGGGGCCGAGTCCTAATGTCCGCTCGCCTCAGTGGCATGGATGTGAGGGCTGCAGAGGGGCTGCCGGGACACTGTGGTGTGCCAGACAGTCGGATGGTGGCACTCGGTGAAGCACACATCCTGACCCCGGAACCTTTTGCTCAAGATGGTAAAAGCGATACCAAGCTCGGGACCTAGAGGGGAGTCACTGACGTGACTACCCAGGGAGGGTTGGGGCCCAAATGTCATGCTGTGTCCTGGTACAGAGGTGGCCCAGGAGGAGCAGAAAACCCGCAGGGAAGGAGGCTGTATGACGGCGCAGGCAGAGACCAGGATGATGCAGCCCCAACCCAAGGAGCACTAGGAGCCTCCAGGAGCTTGGGGAGCTGGAAAGGAAGCTCCCCGGCAGGCTTCAGGCCTCCAGAACCTGAGAGGACCCACTGCTGTTGTGACCCACCTGGTCTGTGCTGGGGCAGCCCTGGGAGGCCCAGTCAAGTGTGGCGCTGAAGGCTGAGTCACTGCAATGACTCACATGCAAATTCGAGAGGGACGGGCACTGTGGGCAGCTGGAGTCTGTCCTGTTTTGTCCTGGCAGGCTGAGCTGGAGCTGCCTGCCCCTCCCCCTGCCGCCCCACATGCAGAGACAGTCTCAGGAGGGGTCCAGCCAAACTCTGAAGCTGGGGTTGTGATTGACTTGTCCCTGGGAAGTGGACAAATACTCAGGACAAGCCCCAGACAAGTCCTGGGGGAGAGGGACAGGTTTCAGTCCAGCCTCCTGTGGCTCCAACCTGCCTGGGACAATCCCCCTGCCCTAGATGTCTACAGACTCTCCCAGCACAGTCTGGGGTCCTTGCACAACTGGCTCCTCCCATCCAGTTGCAGGTCACCCGGTGCTCTCTCCCCATGGGAGGCTTAGAGGTTACCCACAACCCCTTGGCTGGAGAGCTCTTCCCTTGGGCCTCCTATGATTGGAGTGTGACCTCCTCTAAGCAGTCCTCCTGACCATCCCATGTACAGCAGCCCCAGGCACTGCCTTTCAGCTCAGGGTCCCCAAATGCTCTGTGCCTAGTGCTTGTCAGGCAGGCAGTGTGGTGGGGTGGACCAGGGCATGTACTCAGGTCCAGCAGCCTGGCTTCCAGTTTGGCTCTGCCCTCTGCCTCCTATGTGACCTCAGGTAAATTACCTAACTTCTCTGTTCCTCTGTCTTCTGTAAACAAGGATTGTGGTGGTTCCGCTGCACAGGTGGTTTAGAGAGTTGAGCTTAGAGCAGTAGCAGCAGGGGCAACGCAGGGGTGCTTGCTGTCCCTGTCAGCACGGTGTGGGTGTGCGGCTATCCCTGCCAGCACAGGCTCTGCTCTGTGCACCCACACCTGGGCTCTGAAAGGGGGTTTGCTGCACCGTTAGCACCTGGCCTGAAGGCACCACTCTTGATGGAGCATTTGACGGATGAATGATCTGGTCTAATTCCCAGCCCGCTCCGTGCCAGGCCCCTGGGCATGACCAAAGCCACTTGGAAAAGCAGACCTCCACACTCCCCACGGGGCTGTGGACAGGCTCCAGAATCCCTATGTTTAGCAGCTCCCCTGCAGCCCCAGTGGGCCAGCATTCCTTGGTTGCTGGGCCAGCGTGATGCTCCCATTTTCCATTGGCAGAGTAGGAGCCCAGGCTGTGGGGAAGACACTGATCACAAACCTGGCCCCGGCTGCCCGCCACTGCACACGGGGAGGGCATGTGCTTGTGCTTCCCCGGGAGGGCAGCTGGGTAGTCAGGAGGTCAAGGACAAGGAGCCAGGCACTTCACAGGGACAGACAGAGAATGGGTCCTCCTGTCCCCTATCCCTCCTCATAGATGCAAACCTGGGGTCTCCTGAGCCAGGGAGACACAGGCCATACAGGTGGTGGTAGGTTTGGTTTGTATTTGCAGCCAAGAAAATACTTGGGAGAGTAACTGAAAATGCAGCAAGGCCACGCTCCTCTGCACCCAGCCCCCCCTTCTGTCTCAGGCCTGCTCCCCACGGGCCACTGGAGACTGTCCAGCTCCACGGGCAACCTGCTGCCTTAATGACCGACATGTGGCCGCCCGCTGCCAAGCCAGCTGGCTGCAAGTGTAAAGCCAGCCAAACAAAGCAGGCCATTAAAAAGCAATACAGAAGGCATTTACGTGCAGCCTGGCACCGCAGGCCCTTCTGCGCTGCAGCCCAGACAGCTTGGCTGAGGCCTCAGTGGGCAGGGAGCAGATGGGCTGAGTGAGGGCTGGCTGAGGGTCGCAATTTGGAAAGAATGTTGATGGCCCATGTCATCTTCCCCGGTCTGCTCTGCTTAGTAGGAGGCTCAGCAGGCCTTTCCCACACACAGATCTCTCTTTTTCTCCATTGCCCCCATTCATTCATTTATCTGCTCGTGAAACCTTTAATGGGTATTTACCAGGTGCCAGGCACACTGACCCAGGTGCTAGGGACATGTCTGTGGATTAGCCCCAGTCTTTGTCCCCAGCCAGTGACTGAGCATGATGGGGTCATTGAGGCAGGCCAGACACACAAGGATGCCCTAGCAGGTGGCCTCCCCCTGAGGGCCTCCCTGCCTGTGGCTTTCTTAGCCCCTGCTCCCTCCCGCCTCCTCTCACCCAGATACTCCCTAATAGAAAGCCCTCTTGCCCTTAATCCTGTCTTAGGTCACCTTCCCAGATGACCTCAGGGATTACAGGTCTGGCCAATCTGCAGCCCGGAGGCTCATGCTGGCTCTTGGATGTGGCCACGGGTGTACTGGAAAGGCCAGGACCAGGAATAGGGGCCCCAGGCCCTGGGCCAGCCCTTTTGTGCTTTGTGTCCCTGGACAGCCCCAGACCCATCTCTGGCCTTGTTTTATGGAGAAGAGGAGGGAGCTGGAGGGGCCGCTGTCCAGGAGCCTTTGGGCTCAGCGCTGTGGCCGCTTTGCTTTCTGAGCTGGGACGCAGGCTCTGCCTGCAGCTTTAAGTCACTTAGGGAACCAAGAGGGGGCGGGATTCCCCTGTGAGTCCTCCTGCTCCTCTCCCCTTACCCAGCCCATGCTGTCACTGATTGCTTGGTGGTCCTTGCCATCCTGCAGTGTCCCAGCCCTGGGAGAATCTTTGTGTGGCGCCTGTGATGGGACATGGTCAGCTGCAGGCTGGGCCAAGCAAGAGAGTGCACCTGGCGCCTCTGACTTTGAGAAACTGCCAAGCCGCCCTTATCTTGGAAACACTGTGCTTTTTGAGGATACAATTGGCTCTGAAATGTATCATGATCCCTGGGGCAGAGCCACATCCTCTCTGGTTTCTCCAGGTGTCAGCAAGAAATGCCCTCAGATGCAAGTCAGTGGGGAAAGCGGGCTAGACAGGCCGCAGGCTTCAGAGCCAGCATCTACCCTGCAGGCAAGAGGCCGGCCAGTGGCGGGCTACAGCCTCTCCCATCCTCTGTGCACTGTGGGTCAGTGGTGTCCTGGTGGTGAGGCTTCTGTTTTGGAATTGCTGCCAGAACAGACTTATGGGCCCCCAGGGACCACAGAGCAGGCCAGACGTTGCCACCAGCACAGACTCATTTAGAAAACATCTTTGGTTGGGTCCCTGAGCCTCAGCCATGGTCACTTATTCAAGTCACACCTCACCAGAGACCAGGGTGCAGGTAAGCCGTGTCCACAGGCACCCTTTGGGCCACCTAGCTCCATCTCCTACCCCCAGGCTTCACTCAGGATGGAAATCTCCAGCCAGCACAACTGAGCTCCACACTGCACCCCAGGCCTCTGGGGCCTCGGTGCTGGGAAGGGGGTGCCTGGGCAGTGGGCCGCTGCTGGGGGCAGGGCTCTAGCATGTGGGAACTGAGCTCTTTGTCCTCAGCAGAGGGGTCTCCAAACTGGAAATGCTGGCTAGCTTTAGCCACTGGGGGCTGGGCCTCTGCCACTTGGAGCACCCTAGGGTTTCCAGAGCAACAGGAGGAGGGACCCTAAGGGGGTCATGGGGGCAGTGAGGACACTAAGTTTTGACACCATGCAAGGTGGGGTTGGAGGAAGTGTCCCCACTTGGCCCTGGTGGTGCAGGACCCATGGGCCTGAGCAGGACCCTGGGAGGGGCAGCGTATGCAAAGGGTACCTGGGCTCTCCTGGGGCCAGGTGGCTAGGTCATTGGGGCTGATGGCGTTGCCCCCTGCCAGGGCATAGGAGGCAGCTGGGCTGTGTTCAGAGCTCCACTCACAGAGGCTCAGACCATAGACTCCTTTCTTCATGGTGCTGGAGGCCAGAGCACTAGATGCGGGTGTGGCCAAGCTGGCATCTTCTGAAGCTCCAGGCCTCTCCTGCTCTGGACTGCCTCAGGTGCTGCCTACAGCCACCTGCATCTCGCGGAGTGGACCCACGGGGACCTTGGTCTCGCCAGGGCCACGCATAAGCATAAACTTGCGTCTGCTTTTACGAGCTAGAAATCTAACAGCAGATCCTTCCTGCTACTTCAACTTCTGCTTTAGGACCTAGAAGGACAAGCACATTTTTGTGTGTGTTTATGGTCAGCTTGTTCAAGTGGACACGTTGCCAGGGACAACAGCAACAGTAAGACCCTCTTCCTGGCCTCTGGATCCACATGGCAACTGCACATCTGGCCAAGCCCAGCTGCCCGTGAAGAGCGACGTGAGGTCCTCCTCCGTTCCTCCTGGTCGTAGTGTTTTCTGGAACCGTATTGAGGCAACACTGACAGCATTATAGAGGCTTGGGCTCCCCTGGACACATTTTATTGTTTTAATATAAAAATTGGTTCCTTTAAAGAAATGAGCCACAAATCTCACGGCTCACCCTTTTATGTGCCTGAGCTCTAATTACTTGATATTTTGAAAGCGCCTGAAAAATTTTATTTCTAATTCCTCCGAGGCTCGTCATGAAAGAGCTTATTATAACCTCCGGGCTCTCCCTCCCGGGGTGAGACGCTGCAGTGCTGAGGAGGATGACGCCAGCACCGCCGTCTGAGGGCGCACAGCTCAGAGAGGATGTGTCCATCATGACGTGTGTTGATATTTGCCTTGTTGACACATTCCCAGTGTGTGCAGGCCCGAGAACAAAGAAAACCTCGCCACCAGCCCCTTACATTCAGGCCGTTTCATCATTGTCTACCACAGAGTCACAGTGCCAGGCTGGAGCAGACAAAGGGCCCTGGGCCCACCCACTCTGTGTGGGTGTAGAGATGCTCCCAGGGAGACCGAGGGAAGCTGAGGCTACTGGACACGGCCCCAGGATGCAGCAAGCTGAGACCTCTGGTCACAGACACTCAGACAAGCACCACAGCCGTTCCTGTAACCTCTTGCGGCCAGGTGTCTATCCTTCATGGAACAGGGCCTTCACCCAGCTCTAAATAGACCCTGGATGTCACCCAGTGCGTCTTGCTGCCTGATATTTGGTAGAAAGTTCTGAAACCTTTCATGGGGTGTGGAGTGGGAAGTCCCTCTGGTAGGAGGGTCAGGTGTGGGAAACCCAGTAGGTGATCACCTGGGCGAGGGCCCAGCAGCACTGGGCGAGGGCCCAGCAGCAGTGGCAGGTTACCCGGAGGTCAGATAGCAACTCCTGCCCTGCCTCTGGATACCATGACATGGCACAGCCCAGCCTCAGCTCAGCAAGCAGGTATGAGCAGGTATGCTCTTGGTCAATAAGAAGAAAAGTTGTGACTCTTGCACTTGGGGAGATTGTGGTATAGACTGAGCAGAGAAAGAATCTGATCTGAGCAGTTACTGTCAAAACAGTAGGTACCGTTATTCCTCAGTCTACAGACAGCCCCAGGGCGGGTGCACAGAATACTGCTAGCAACCCCCAGCATCCTCACCTGCCTTCTCCCTTAGCAATGAGAAGGCTGATTTTTAATGGGACACATTGAATCAGATAAAAGACTACATTCCTCACCCTACATCCTGACTAAGTGAGGAATGTTCTGTTGGCTGGAATGCAGAGGTGATCACAGCTGCTCAAGCAGCCATTTTGGACCTTGAGGCAACAGGATCAATATGAAGGAAGGTGAAGCCATGGAGAGATGTGGAGAAAGTCTGCACCCCAACTCTCGCCTGAGCACACTGGAGTTTAATCTCCTCATTTTAGCTGGATACGTTCCCTGTCCTCTCCTGCAGGTGAGTGTAGCCACGTGCCCAAATTTTGGCCACAAATTTCTGAGCAGAAACATCACATGCAACCCCCAAAAGGCACCTTAAAGGGTGGGACCATGTTCTTTGCTGTGGACTGGATCGTGGTCTCCCCAACTCATATCAAATCCCAAGCCCCTCATGTGGTGGTATTTGGAGATGGGCCATTGGGAGATAATTAAGTTGAAGTGAGGACATGAGGGTGGGACCCTCATGATGGGATCAGTGCCCTTCTAAGAAGAGGAAGAGGCACCAGAGTGCTGACCACAGCTGCTGGCCCCACCCTGAGCTCCATGTGGCTTTTAGGGACTTGGGGACATAGATCTCCTGAGAACCCTCTTGCTGGGGAGGGGCTTCAGGTCCTTTCTGGTAACTGTGCCACCATGGTCCGCTCTCCTCTGTCTGTCCACATCGCTGGTCCTGCCTGTGCCCCCAGCAGGTTTGCCCCCCTCCCACACCCTGAGGGACAATTGGTGTTGGGAGGTTTCCTTTTTGGAGCTTTCCTTGCTCAGTGCCAGGAGCCGCTCACTCCTCCCTCAGCTCCACCTGCCCTGGCCCCCGGCCCATGTCTGGGGATAGAAGGTGGAGGGGTAAGACCCTGCAGGGAGGGGTCCTGGGATCCTGCCCCACCAGCTCCCTGTGTGAGCAGACAGGAGACCTCCCTGCACCATGGCTTCCTCCCAGAGAAATGACACAGCCCAACTCTCATGTCCGCATGCTACTGGCACTCAGCCCACCTCTGGACTGGCTGGGCCATGGTCACCACTGGGGTCCCACAGCCCATACCCCTGGATTCCAGGGCCTGTGGAATAGCGTCCTTGCCCAAACAGAAAGCCAGGTGCAGCCTCAGGACATCCTCACTCCCCGTCTAGACATCAAGCCTGGTCCCTTTTTTGCTTCCCTTTCAGTCTCACCTGGTGGCTTCATGCCCAAGGACCACAGCACCCAAAGCTGTGCAAAGGGGGCACTTCTCACCACAGCCCATGAAGTCACCCCACCTCCAGCCTGGTCTTCCTCCTCCCCAGAGCACCTCCATTTTTGCTGCCAGCTCCAGCACCTTCTGACAGTTGCTAAGAACCCTCCCTCAGGAGCCCCTGGGTGTGTATCCCCAGCCTGGGGGTGACCCGAACTGCCAGCCCACCTGTTGCTGTTCCCAAACATACCCAGCTACCTGAAAGCACCACCCTGCCTCCACAGAGCCCTTTCTCTGTGACCAGATGTCTCTTATTCTGCCTTGAAAACCGAGCTCTGTTTTATATTCAGCAAAGAAAATCTGCATGTGTTTTAGAAAACAACTCAGCTCCAGACTCACCCTCCACAGAGCCCCAGGGTGCCTCCCTGCCCTGTGCACCTGCTGCCTGCAGCCTCCTCCCCCCACCCAGCTCCCAGAGGGTGTGTCCCTCCTCTGTGCAGCTGACACTTACGCCCAGGACACTGGCCAGGAGTGTGGGGAGACCCCAACAGTTGCTATGGGCAGCCCCACCCTGGCTTTTCTACCTGCTGAGCCCTGAGGGAGTCAGCCCATCGTGAAAAAGAACCAAGCTCCCTGCCTAGTGCCCCTTGGAGAAAGTTGGGGAGAAACTGACAGGGGAGCGGGGCCTCGGATGGCTGTGTGAGCAGCTCCTGCCTTCTGGCCAGAAGGTCAAGCAAGGCAGTATCTTTTGTTGGCTGTTACAGAGGGAGCCCCCTGGAAAGTCCAAGGCAGCCTCAGCCACAGCCTCACAGCAGGGCACAGTCTCCTGCACTGGCCAGGCCACAGCACCACCTCCTCTGTGTGATGTCGGTCCCCATTACAGCCCCTCCTTGCTGGGCAGAATCAGCAGAGGGTGCAGGAAACCCCTACTGCCCTTAGAAGAGAGGTTGCTTCAGCAGGACCCGGCCCTCTCCACTCCATCCCTGCTCCTTCCCAGGGCTGGGCTGTCCCCCACCTGGCCATCCAGCCTGCTCTGAGTCCTCCCTCCATGTCACAGTGCCATATTGTCCCCTTCTCTTCTCAGGGCTTCCACTAGGCCCTCAAACATAGTACAGCCCACCTTAAAGCACATTTGCACTGGTCTCTCCCAAAACAGGAGCTAAACCGACTTTCTGATATAAAAAATGTGATCAACAAGATTAGAAACTCATCTATTAAGTGGCACATGAGACATACTCAGAGGAAATTAGGGCTGGGCACTGTGGCTCATGCCTGTAATCCCAGCACTCTGGGAGGCTGAGGCAGGAGGATTAATGAGTTTGGGAGTTCAAGATCAGCCTGAGCAAGATTGAGACCCTGTGTCTACTAAAAATAGAAAAGCTAGCCGGGTGGCGGGCGCCTGTAGTCCCAGCTACTCAGGAGGCGGAGATAGGAGGATCGCCTGAGCTCAGGAGTTTGAGGCTGCTGTGAGCTGTGATGCTAGGGCACTCCAGCTGGGCAACAGAGTGAATCCCTATCCCAAGAATGGGGAAATTAGTAAACTAAAAGATAAATCCGAACAAATTACATAGAAAGCAGCACAGAGACAGACCAAGAATCTGAAAGTATAACACTTAGAGACATGGCAGAGATGGTAGAGAAACAGCTAATTATCTAATCAGAGTTTCAAAGGAGACCAGGAGACGGAAGAGGCAACATCCACAGAGACGGAGCAGAGATGGGAACAACGACCTCTGGGTTGACCCGGATGGACCTGGAGGCTGTTCTTCTAAGTGAAGTAACACGAGAGTAGAAAAACAAACGCCACTTGTGCTCGCTGTATCCAATTGATCAACACTTACGAGCACGTATGGAAATAACACTCATCGGAGACCAAGCAGGTGGGGGAGGGAGGGGTAAATTCTCACCTGATGCACGCTATCTGGGTGATGGGCACACGGACAGCTTTGACTCAAACTGTGCAAAAGCAGTTATGTAACCAAAACGTTTGTACCTGCTTAAAATTCGGAATTTTTTTAAAAGGCAGAGATGCTCTCCCTAGATTAGGAAACCCAGTGACTCCCACACAGGTTAATAACCGTATACTGGCACCTCTTGGAAGCAGAGAGTAAGAGACTGTGACTTCCATAGCTGCAAAGTCCCCTGGAACTTCCTCAGCTCCAGGGTCATGGCAGTTCTGAAGTGCTGGCAAGTAAGAGTCTCTGGCTAGGGTGACCAGACATCCCGCTTTTTGACAATTTGTCCTGCATCCCGTGGCATTTTTAAAAAGTCCTGATTTTTGGAAAGAATTCACGAACAGGCGGGAGAACAGTAAGGGAATGTTTTTGGCTGCCATGTGGCTATTTCACCAGGATATGAGTTTTATATTATTTTTGTTAATTTTATAATGTTAAACTGTAATAATTACAAATAATTGTTGAGAAGTGATTATTGAGAAGTGCTTATCAAAGTTTGCAT
This sequence comes from Galagoides demidoff, assembly GCA_963574575.1. NCBI lineage: Eukaryota > Metazoa > Chordata > Mammalia > Primates > Galagidae > Galagoides > Galagoides demidoff. The sequence continues at coordinate 36 of CAUYQV010017102.1, read as the reverse complement.
TGTTGTCAGGCCCAGCCCTGCCCCGTCCCCTGCCCC
>CAUYQV010017100.1:0-10902 GCA_963574575.1 Galagoides demidoff | reverse complement strand
AAAAGCTTTTTCTGCATCAATTGAGAGAATCATATGGTCTTTGTTTTTTAATTTGTTTATGTGATGAATTATATTTATAGATTTATGTATGTTGAACCATCCTTGAGATACTGGGATTTGTTTGATGGGTTGCTGGATTCTGTTTGTTAGGATTTTGTTGAATATTTTTGCATCAATATTCATTAGTGATACTGGTCTATAATTTTCTTTTCTTGTTGGGTCTTTTCCTGGTTTGGGGATCAAGGTGATGTTTGCTTCATGGAATGGGTTGGGTAGTATTCCATATTTTTCTATATTTTAGAAAAGGTTGAGTAGTATAGGTACTAGTTCCTCTTTAAAGGTTTGGTAGAATTCTGATGTGAAACCATCTGGTCCCGGGCTTTTCTTTTTAGGGAGATTTTGTATAGTTTATGCTATTTCAGAACTTGATATAGGCCTGTTCAATATTTCCACATCATTCTGGCTAAGTCTTGGGACATGGCGTGCTTCCACATATTGGTCGGTTTCCTTCAGATTGTCATACTTCTGTGAATAAAGTTTCTTGTAATATTCATTAAGGATTGTTTGAATTTCTAAGGGGTCTGTTATTTCATCTTTACCATTTCTGATTGATGAGATTCGAGATTTTACTCTTTTTGCTTGGTTAGGCTGGCCAAAGGTTTATCTATTTTATTGACCTTTCATAAAACCAACTTTTTTATTTATTGATCTGTTGTATAATCCTTTTGTTTTCAATTTCATTTAATTCTGCTCTAATTTTACTTATTTCTTTTCTTATGCTAGATTTGGGATTGGAATGATCTTCCTTTTCCAGTGGTTTGAGATATTCCATTAAGTTGTTAACTTCCTCTCTTTCTGTTCTCTTGAGGAAGGCTTGCAATGCTATAAATTTCCCTCTTAGGACTGCCTTTGTGGCAGAGGTTCTGATAACTCGCATCTTCATTATCATTTTGTTCTAAAAATTTAGTAATTTCCTTCTTGATCTCATCTCTGACCCATCTATCATTCAGCATAAGGTTATTTAGCTTCTATGTTTTTGTATGAGTCTGCAGATACCTGTTGTTACTGAGTTCAACTTTTATTCCCTAATGTTCCAAGAAGATGCATGGAATAATTTCTATTCTTTTAAATTTGCTGAGGTTAGACTTATGACCTAAGATGTGATTAATTTTGGAATATGTTCTGTGGACTGATAAGAAAAATGTGTATTCAGTTTTGTGGATGAATTTTGTGTAGATGTCTGTTAAATCCAAAAGCTGAAGAGTTAAATTTAAATCTAAAATTTCTTTCCTAAGCTTCTTATTGGATGATCTATCCAACACTGCCAAAGGACTGTTAAAATCTCTGACTATGATGGAGCTGGGAGAGATCAAGTTGCTCATGCCTGTTAAAGTGTCTCTTATAAATTGAGGTGGTTGGGTGCATAAATGTTGATAATTGAGATGTCATCATATTAAGTATTATCCTTAAATATAAAGTGGCCATCCTTGTCTTTGCTCACATTTGTTGATTTAAAACATAATGTATCTGCAAATAAAATTACAACATCTGCTTTTTTCTGCTTTCCATTTGCCTGTAATATAGATGACCATCCCTTCATTCTGAGGCTATATTTATCTTTTAATGTAAGATGTGATTCTTGAATACAACAGATGTCTGATCTGAGTTTCTGTATTCAATCAGCCAATCTGTGCCTCTTTAGAGGACAATTTAAGCCATTCACATTGATTGAAATTATTGATAAGCCTGGTAAAATTTTGGGCATCGAGTTGTTCAAAAGTCCAGTGGACATTTTTAATCCTTTTACCACTGTGGAAGTTGGAATTTGATCAAAAATTTTTGAGTGAGTTTACTTTTGTGGTGGAGGATTATACTGGTCATTATGGACTATAGTTCTGAAAATATACTGAAGAACTGGTTTAGTTATGGCACATTTCTTCAACATGTGAATGTCATTAAAGTATTTAATTTCTCCATCACTAATGAAACTCAGTTTAGCTGGATATAGAATCCTGGGTTGAAAGTTATTTTGTTTTAGGAGATTAAAAGTCAATGACCACCTTCTTCTAGTCTGAAAGGTTTCAGCAAGATCTGCAGTCATTCTAATATTCTTCCCCTTGTAGGTTGTGGTTTTCTTATTTCTAGCTGCTTTTAGGATTATCTTTTTCATATTAACTTTAGTGAAGTTAATTATGATGTTTTGGGGGGATATCTTATTTGAGTTGAGTCATGCTGGTGTTCTGACACTGTCTGCTCTCTGAATTTCAGGATCTCTTGGCATATCTGGAAAGTTTTCTTTCATAATTTCATGAAGAAGAGCCTCTGTCTTTTGTGAAGCAATTTTGTCGCCTTCAGGAATTCTATAAGGCAAATATTAGCTTTCTTCAAGTTATCCCAGAGCTCTCTAAGAATGATCTGTTTTTGCTTTCCATTTCTATTCCTCTTTGGATACTTGGGCATGTTCAAAGGCTTTGTCTTCAATGTCTGAGATCCTTACTTCTGCCTGCTGTATTCTATTACCCAAGGGTTCTGCTGTATTCTTCAGATCTCTTGCCTCAATATTTCAAAATCTTTGGTGGTTTTGTCTTTGAATTCATTGAATTCTTGAGTGAACTTTCGGAATGCTCCTTGAATTTCTAGTTCTAGCTTTGCCTCTATTCTATTAATTTTATTTGCGATCCAAATTCTGAGTTCAATTTCTGACATCTTAGCCATCTGTTTATATAGGGGATCTTCAGTTTCATCTGCCACATCCTTTCTTGGGGGGGGTTGACCTACTTCTGGTTATTCATATTACCAGCCACATCCTTTCTTGGTGGGGGGGGGTTGATCTACTCTGGTTATTCATATTACCAGAGAATTTCTGCTGATTCTGCCCCATGATTATTTTATCCCATTTGGCTTTTCCCCTTGAGGTTTGTCAAGGACCCGTATGGTGTTATGGCCTGAGAGACTGGGGACCTGCTTGTGGTGGGGCTAAGTGGCTCTGTCTTATTTTTGGCTGGTCTCTGTCCTAGCCTAGTGAGTCAGTTACTCATGGTTGAAGTCTCAGCTGTGGAGAAATACTAGCAATTAAGTCACCCTGCCACCCACAAGCAACAATTGGGCAAGGAAAATCAAACCTTCCCTCAACTATATACCCAGGGTGCCAATTTGGATAGTCCTTGTGTGATTTGCCCAGTTCAAGAGGTCCAAATCAGTTGTCACAGTCAGCACCAATCTCGGGTGGGAGAGGTCAAAAAGTCTCTGGCAACTAGATAGGAGGCATCTGCTGGCAGTTCAGATATGACTTGCTCCAGTGCTCTGTGAGGGCAGAAGTACCCACCCAGCAAATGAATTAGTCTGGGAAGGTTGATGCCTCCTTCCCCACCTTGCACCCAGTCACTGGTAATACCACAGGGCTGTGTCCCATTTCACTCCAGTGAGCAACTGCTCCCGGGGTTTATAACTGCCTGAGTCACCAGGAGATATGAGTCTGGCAGGGGGATATAGGCTGGTGCAGTTCACTCATTTTGAGCCCCTGCCTGGTTGATGTTGCTAGTAGAACAGGACAGAGCAACTTCACAGAATTTGTTTCTGTCCCAGCTAAATTCCTCTGTAGGTCAGATGCTGCTAGAGCTGATAAAAACTCAGCCCTGGGTAACAAGCAATTAAAGTTTACACTCAGGTGTCAATTCCAGCCTCTGCCTGCCCACTGCTTTTGTCTCAGCTATATTTCCCTGAGGGCTAGGTGCTATCATGGTCAGATAAGCAGTCTTCTGGTTCAGCCCCTCCCTGTAAGTCTAGGAGCTTCATATATTCAGGTCCCCGAGCTCCGCCCAGGTTGGTACTGCCCTTAGGGCATTCTCTTTACTCACAGAACTTCCCAAGTCCACTCTGCCAGTGGCTGCCACTGGAGAAAATGCCCATAACCTCTGGTTGCCCAGAGAGACAGGGTGTATCTATCTGGAATGGCCTCAGGGATGTGAGCCTTTCCTGCTGCTGCAGCTGCTGCTCTGCAACTCAGGATACCACAGCTCTCAGCTGACCATCCTCTCCTCACTCCTGTGCCACAGAGTCAGCACAGACTAGCACCAGTCCTTTCCCACTCCTCTCATGGAAATGCCCAAGAATCTGGACTACATGGGTGACAAACCTCCAGACCTCAGGGTGAGAGTGGGGGGGAATCCTGGGAGTTCAGAGTTGCAAGTAGAGAATAGATACAGTTTTATACAGTTTTACAGTTGTATGCCTTGCAGGCAAGTGCCAAGGCACCCTAGTAGGAGTAGGAGGTCCAGTTTTTAGGGGTTCTCTCCCATGGGATAGAGTGGGAGGATGTTTGAACTGTGCTTGCTATTTGTATGGAGTAAACTCCGAGCCCTTCTTTTGGGGGAGGGGACTCCCATCCGCTTGGTGATGGATTTTGTACCTTTTGATTGTATTTTTGGGGTCGCAGCTCAGCTCAGCAAGGATGATGTGTTTTCCTCAATCTTCTCTCTTGCCTTGGCTCCATACCATTGGCTTACTTGCTAAACTTCTGTCCTTTAAGTCTCCTTCTGGACAGGAGCCTCTGTAGAAAGCTGGCTGGAGTCCCGCATTTTGCCTCCACCCCCTAGAGGTTTTATTTTCAATTCTCAGAACCAGTAATTAGAAATCAATGTGTTAAATGCATTTATCCTTATTAAGGGAGCTAGGCCAATGTTAGAGGAACAGAACCATGGATTATGAACTCCAAAACTTTCTCCTTTCCCCAAACACATGCAAATCCCCCTCTTCCTAATTGTCCTCAATCCTCTTTGTCTGTTTCTCTCAACCCAAGTACTTAAGTGAGTTTGAACAGTTTTATAAACTTGGTCTGTTTCTCCTTTCTTTGGATAATTCCAAAACTTATTTTCTAAATCTTCTTCCCTACTCCTCTTGTTTAATACTGATATGATATTCACATTCTACCAAATTAATTTTATTTTTCTAACTCAATAACTAACTCAGAGCAAAGATTGGGAGAAAACTCAGATTGTTTTATAATGTGAAGGCATAGGTCCCTGGAGACCCAGGGATTAAGTTATAACATCATCAGAACAATGAGTACAACTGTGAGGAGCTTTCTTGTTCATAAAAATTTTATTTATTTATTTATTTATTTATTTATACTTCTGCAATATATTAATATAATTCAGCAGCTATACAAGCAACATAAACCTTAATTTATGAAAGGAAATATACAAGGGCTGTTAGGGTCACTGATTTTGATTTTAAGACAAGGGACTTGAGCCCACAGAGACACTATGATGCATCCAAGATCATATTAATATCTTTTTGAACAACTGAGAGGGAATTGGAAATCATTCTTATGAGTGAAATATCACAAAATAGAGGAAAAAACACATGTACTCAATACCAAACTGGAACAGATTATCACTAAAGTTCACATAGGGAAGTAAATGTCAATGAAAATAGAGCTGGGAGGAGAGGGAAGGAGGGGATGGGGAAATTCATAGCTATTGGGTATAGTACACACTATCTGGGTGAAGGGCACAGTTATATGTATCATGTTGACTCAATCTGAATAAAAACAAGGTATGTAAACAAAACATGTATCCCTAATATTATGAAATAAACCCCAAAACTGATGGTGTCAGGAGTTAAACTTCTGACAGGTTAAAAAAAGCTTTATAATATTTTATAATTATGGTCATATTCTACTTTGTCACAGTTGTTTTCACTGTGCAATGAATAAAATCTAAATGTAACTTTTTAGAATGCATATGAGTATGCTGAAGTGTAAAAACATCTGTGCTAAACACATCAGAAATTACTTTTTAAGTTTTATTCAAAATGCAATAGCATTTCATGCCAAGTCTTTAAAAAAATAAAATAAAATGTTATTCAAGAACTCAAGGCAGCTTTTTCACCAAAGAAATTCACTTGAAATTTCAGGTATAACGTTAAATCTAATTTTAACTCCATTTAATTAGGAGTCCTTATGTAAAGTACTTTCTTCAGGGATTTTCTCTTCCTCCTAAAAAAATTGGTTAGAATTGGTAAATTAAAATTTAATAACAGTTTCCTAAATTCGTCTGGTATTGCCAGTCAGAAAGAAAATGCATGTGTATAGGAGATGAGTATAGGAGTACATAAAAAAAAACCCATCTCATTAAAAACCAATGAGTGGGAAAAAAATTACAGAAATGACAATTCATACCAGTGACAGCCAAGAGAAGAGTATAAAAACACCTCAATTCTCTCAGGAGATGTTCTTCACCAACAGATTCTCCTCAGCAGAAGAATGACTGCTAATCCACAGCCACTTCTATGTAAAAGGAGACTGTGAGTGAGTGTTATATTTAATAAGAATCATTGCTAAACAGATATTAAGTAGCAATATAAAGATTTAGATGGAGTCAACAATTTTATTCATTCTTTCATTATTCCATTAATACTTTATAATACTATTTTCCCATATGTAATCTCAAAGAACTTTGAATTGTCAAAAGCATCTTGAGAAAGAAGAACAAATCAAGAGGCCTCCCAATTCCTGAGTTCAAAACATATGATATGGCTACAGTAATCAAAACAGTATGGTACTTACATAAAGGTAGACATATAGAACAATGAAACAGTAGAGAACCAAAAAAGAAAAAAATACATCTTTGCATATACAATGATCTTCAAGGGTGTCAAGACTTTATAATAGGAAAAGAAGAGGTTCTTCAGCAGTCAATGCTGAGAAAATTGGATATCACATGTAAAAGAATAAAAATGGACCCTTATCTTACAATAGAAAAATAAGTTAAACTTATTTAACTTTAAGTTAACTTAAAATAAGTTAACAACAAAATATATGATCTGTAACTATTAAACTTGTACAGGAAAACAGTGAAAAAGCTTCATAGCATTGTAGTGGACATTGATTTCTTAGATATGATGCCAGAAACACAGGCCACAATCCTGTGCTTTGATTGGAATCTGAAGTATGTGTATGTGGGAAGGGGCCTATCTTGTGGAATTGAACCCTCAATCTGTGGGATCTGAGGCTATCTTCAGGTAGATAGTATCACAATCAAATTAGAGGATGCTTGGCTAGTGTCTGCTATAGAATTGAATACTGAATTTCTTGCTTGATTGTGTATGTAGGGGGAAACCCTTACCCATCTGGAATCGGAAGCATTCTGTGGTATTAGAGTATAGTATGAAGAAACACAGCTTGTTTTCTTTTTTACACAGTATCTGAAATGAGCTTGGGCAGGGGTTTAGGGGCAGGAGTAGAATAATATGAAAAGAAGGAAAGTAAGGGCCTGGGAAGACAGTACCCACAGAAACTAAGTGGTCAGCAGGCCATAGGCAGAAACCTAGAGAGTTACAGGGCAGTACCCTGTCCATCTTATTTCCATGCCTTTACCTAGAGTAAGAGAATACTGAGAACACAGGATGTAGAGATGACTATACAGGATGGAAAGTCTTCCAGGATGGAAACATTTTTAGAATTTCACTAGAGCTGTTGATTTCTGTTCTCTGGCATCAAGTAGTGACACCTTTCGGCATATCATGAATATAGGACAGGGATGCCTCTCTGAGAAGGGGAAAGGCAACAGTCTGAGAGATAGATGTTCATAACAAACAGCAAAGGAGGAACCAGACAAAGACTAATTGCCAATTATAATAATTGGTGTGGAGTATCTAATTAAGTATCTATATCAGAGAAGGTGTGCTCACAGTTAAATATTAACCAGCCAAGGAGAACTGGAATAATTAGTCTGGAAGAATCTTAAAATTTCTAAAATCCAAACATGGTGCCAGGAGACTAGATGTATTTTAAGTGTTTCCAGAGAATAGAAATAAACCAATGGGTAAAAATATGGTAAATCACCTCAAAGAGCTAAAAGTCGACCTACCATGTGATCCAGCTATCCTACTACTGGGTATTTACCTGAAGAAGTCATTTTATCAAAACAACACCTGCCCTTAGATGTTTATTGCAGCACAATTCACAATTGTAAAGATGTGGAATCAACCCAAGTGACCATCAACAAATTGAGGTATATGTATACCATAAAATACTACTCAGCTATGAAAAGGATGAATTAATGCCTTTTGCGACAATTTGGAAGGAGCTGGAGATCATTATCCTAAGTGAAGTATCTGAAGAATGGAAAAACAAACACAATTACTCACTATTGAATTGGTAGTAACTGATGAGCTCACATGTAAGCAAAGAGAAGCTAAAGTCAATGGAAGTCAAGAGAGGGGAGGGAGAAGGAGAATATGGGTGAAAATCTATTTAATAGGTACAGTGAACACTATCAGGGAGGGTGATGGGCACACTTCTAGCCCTGATTCAAGCATTATAAAAGGAATCCCTGTAACCAAAAGTATTTGTACCCCTGTAATACTTTGACATAATTAAAACAAATATATCAGAAAGCAGATTTTTCTCCCCTAACGGGAAAAATATTGGATCTTTCCAGTGATGATGAAGCCTGTCTCAATGAGTGGTGTGGACTTCCTCTACTAGAAATGCAGCACAGCATCTGTACAGGGTATTTTTGTCTTAAGGGCACAGCTAAATAAAGTGCCTTCTGAGATGTACTACCACTTGGAGAGATACCTCCTGCTCTTCTATTTTCATAGGTCCTCTTAGCTTGTGATCTTCAGATACTTTCCATTGAGAAAAAAAGCAGAGAAACAAAAGTAATGTTGTTCCTAATAATACACTGTTATGGTTAAATGTTTGATCTTCAAAATTAGATGACTATGGTTTCAACTGTTGGTTTTGTCATTTTTAGCTCTTGTAAGTAGCATGATTTCTCTCTGTAACAGTTTTCTCAATAGTTAAATGAGCATAATGATAGTACCTTTAGCAAATTGTGAGGATTAAATGATATGACAAATATTTAGCACTGGTCCTGGCATATAGGAAATACTTAGTAAATATTATCAATATTACCAAATATGATGGTAATGGCAGTGATAAAGAGAAAACAGATATAGGAGTGGAAGACAGAGATGATGTTAATGATGTTGACAGTGCCAAAGTAACTTTATCCTGTACGTGTGTAAACTGAGTTAGTTTCACAAATCTATATCAAACACAGATATTCAGGTTGGAATTGATCTCTAATTAGTTGTTTATCTGCTACCTCAGAAATAGGTAGACAGGCCAAAACTCTTATAGGAGGGGATGGCAGACAGGTGAGGCTAAAGTCCTCAACTATAGTCATCTCTTGGAATAAGTCAGGAAACTTTGATGAAATAGATAACTAGGAAGGAAACTAGGACTTTTAAGAAAAATGTTTAATAAACATCTTTGGAGGTATAAAAAACACCTTAGACTGGGCAATTGTTAAATAATAAAAGTTATTTTTCACAGTTCTGGAGGATTAGAAGTATAAGATCAAGGTTCTGGCAGATTTGGTGTTTAGTAAAGGCTTGCTCTCTGCTTCAAAAAAGATACCTTGTTGTTATATACTCACATAGTGAAAAAGCAGAAGTGCAAAAAAAGGGGGGAGGGGAGGAATGAACTTATTCCCTCAAGTGCTTTTATAAGGACACTAATCCTATCCTTGAGGGCAAAGCCCTTTTCTTTCTTAGAGTTTCACCAGAGCTTGTCACCTCTGCTCTCTGGCATCAAGTATCATGGCCCCATGTCATGGCTATGGGACAGGGATGCAGCCCTGAGAAGGGGCAGGACAATAGAATGAGAGATAGATGTTTATAACTTTTTTCCCATGAAGGTAAAGTCCTAATGGCCTAATTGCCTCTCAGTGGCCTGATTGCTTAAACATATTGCATTGAATATTAAGTCTCATCATGAATCTTAGACACAAACATCTAAACAATAGAAAAGTATAATTGATACATAATTGTCTTAGTCTATTTGGATTTCTATAACAAAATATCATAAATTAGGTAGCTTATAAACCACAGAAATTTATTTCTTATAGTTCTGGAGGCTCAGAAGATAAAGGAGCTGACAAAGTCAGTGTCTGGTGTAAGTCTGCTTTCTCATGTATGGCTCATTCTCACTGTGTCCTTATGTGGTAGAAGGGAAGGAGGACTCTCTCAAGCCTCTTTTGTAAAGGCACCAGGCCTCTTCATGAGGGCTTTACCTTCATAATAATCACTTCCCAAAGCAAGAACTTCTAAACCATTATCTTGGTAGACAGGATTTCAACATGTGAATTCTAGGGGAATTTAGACCACAGCAACAATAAACTGCTAATACAGTGTTCATTTTGATAAATTTAGACATAAACATATACCCATGAAGTAATCATCATGATGGAGATAATGAACATATCCTTGTCTCCACCACACCACAATCCCGCCCCCAACTCTGTTCCCAAGCAAACCCTGCCATCTGACTTTTTAAAAGAGCATTTTATTAAACTCCTTGACTATTTGGAATGTTACAGAGAAACCACATAAAACAAGGACATTGAAGAGCCCTTGAAATGGGTCATCTTGAGAAATCAGAGAGAGCAATATAAGCCCTACTGCTGGGGGTTAAAAAACAAATAAATGGTGAGGAAATGGATACAGTAAGTGTAGGTATAGAGTCCTAGGAGGATAAAAATTCTACAAGGATTTTGCAGATATCTGTAGGATATTGTATATGAAAGGCAATGCATAATTACTGAGAACTTACTATGTGTTACACCATGTAGAGAAGACAAAGCAGAAGGGCAAAATAACACTAGGGAGTGCAGGAAGAAGCTGAGAGCTATCTTTTTTTTCTTTTTTTTTAATTAATTGATAGCTGTATACATTAATGCAAACATGGGTTACATTGTACTGTTTTCATATACAATTTGAAATACTTTCATCAAGCTGGTTAACATAAATATTCATGTCATTTGCTTAGTCATTGTATCAAAACATTTATATTCTAGTTCTAGAAAAGTTCACTTGTACCCTTGTTAGACA
>CAUYQV010017098.1:0-49223 GCA_963574575.1 Galagoides demidoff | reverse complement strand
ACTAGTTCCTCTTTAAAGGTTTGGTAGAATTCTGATGTGAAGCCATCTGGTCCTGGGCTTTTCTTTTTAGGGAGACTTTGTATAGTTGATGCTATTTCAGAACTTGATATAGGTCTATTCAACATTTCCACTTCATTCTGGCTAAGTCTTGGGAGGTGGTGTGCTTCCAAGTATTGGTTGATTTCCTTCAGGTTGTCATATTTCTGGGAATAAAGTTTCTTGTAATATTCATTAAGATTTTTTTTAATTTCTAAGGGGTCTGTTGTTATTTCATCTTTATCATTCTAATTGATGAGATTAGAGATTTTACTCTTTTTTTCTTGGTTTAGCTGGCCAGAAGGTTATCTATTTTACTGACCTTTTCAAAGAACCAACTTTTTAATTTATTGATCTGTTCTATAATCCTTTTATTTTCAATTTCATTTAATTTTGCTCTAATTTTGGTTATTTCTTTTTTTCTGCTAGATTTGGGATTGGAACATTCTTCCTTTTGCAGTTGCTTGAGGTGTCCCATTAGGTTGTTAACTTCCTCTCTTTCCATTCTCTTGAGGAAGGCTTGCAATGCTATAAATTTCCCTTTTAGGACTGCCTTTGGGGTATCCCAGAGGTTCTGATAACTCGTATCTTCATTATCATTTTGTTCTAAAAATTTTGTACTTTCCTTCTTGATCTCATCTCTGACCTATCTATTATTCAGCACAAAGTTGTTTAGCTTCCGTGTTTTTTCCTTATGAGAACTTAATGCCCAATGCTCTGAGCTTAAATCATCCAGAAACCGTGTCCTGCCCTGGTTCATGAAGCATTCATTGTCTTCCATGAAAACAGTCCCTGGTGCCAAAAAGGTTGAGGACTGATGTCTTCTTGAAGAATTGACCCCTTTACCACTGTATGATGTCTCTCTTTATCCCTCGTGATCTTTCTTGTTCTGAACTTTACTTTAAAATTCATATAGCTACTCTGGCTTTCTTTTGGTTAGTGTTTGCATGGTGCATCTTTCTCTGTCCTTTTACTTTTAAGCTATGTATGTCTTTGTAGAACTTAAGGGTTTAAGTATTCTTTTATGACTTAACTTTATCTCCTGTATTGAGTTGTTATTTATACCTCTCTAAAAACATTTTTAGTCATTGTTTTAGGGTTTACAATATACATTTTAAAATAATCTGAGTATGCCTTCAAATAATGTCACACTATTTCACAGATATTGTAAGAGTTTTATAACAATATATTCCCAAATCTTCCCTTCCATCTCTGTGCCATGATTGCCATCCATTTAACGTTTTTGTATGCTATAACCACATATTCATTGTAACTATGTTTATTTTTAACAGTTTGTATCTTTTAGAAAAAAATGGAAAAAATTTTTACATTGCCTTCATTCACTTACTTTGCATTTCTGATACTCCTTTAATTTTCCTTCTGCCTAAAGATGTTCCCTTAATATTTATGGTAGGGTAGTTTTGTTGGCAATAAATTCCTTCAATTTTTTGCCTGCCAAAGAAAGTTTTAATTCTGTATTTCACCTTTTAAGGATTTTCTAATTAGGTATAAAATGTTGGATTGCCTGACTTCTTTTTCATTCAGCACTTTAAAGATGTTACTTCATTGTCTTCTGGCTTGCATGGTTTCTGACAGAAGTCTGTTGTAATTCTTTTCCTCGCTCCTCTGTCTATGGTATGTCTATTTTCTCTGATTGCCTTGAAGATTTTCTCATTGGCATTGATTTATTGCAGTGTGAATAGGGATATGTCTAAATGTGTTTCTTTCTTTCTTTTCGGTATTCTGCTGGTGTTCTCTGATATTCTTAGATCTGTGATTTTGTGTCTATCATTAATTTTAGAAAAATTTCAGCCATCATTTTTCTCAAATATTTTTTCTGCACAGTTTTCTCTTTTTTCTTCTTCTGAAATGACAATTAAGCTTATCTTTGAGTTTATCTTTGAACCCAATTTCTGATATTGTCCTTTAGTTCTTGAATAATCTGTACTGTTTAGATTTTTTTTTACTTTTTTCTCTTTTCATTTTACTTTTGCTAATTTATATTGATTCATCTTCAAATGTTACTAATTTCTTAGTCAGCTTTATCAGTTATACTGTCAGGCCCATCAGAAACACATTTCATCTTTGTTACATTTGTTACTGTGTTTTGTTTTGCTTCCATTTGATTCTTTTTTTTTTTGCAGTTTTTGGCCAGGGCTGGGTTTGAACCCACTACCTCTGGTATATGGGGCCGGCACCCTACTCCTTTGAGCCACAGGCACCACCCACCATTTGATTCTTTATAATGATTTCCATTTCTCTACTGAAGTTATCTATGTGGTCTCACATGCTATTTACCTTTTCCTTTAGATTCTTTAACATATTAATCACAGTTAACGTCTAACAGTTTTTACATAGGTGTTATATGTGAGTCTGTTTCCAATATAAGCTTCATCTCTTTGGACTATGTTTTTCTTGCCTTTTTGTGTGTCACACAAGTGTCTGTTGTTTCTGGGAGCGAAAAAAATTGAATAGAACAATATTAAAGTAATTTTTTTTTAGACAGAGTCTCACTATGTCATCCTTGGTAGAGTGCTGTGACGTCACAGCTCACAGCAACCTCAAACTCTTGGGCTTAAGCAATTCTCTTGCCTGAGTCTCCCAAGTAGCTGGACTACAGGAACCCACCACAACAACTGGCAATTTTTGTTGTTGTTGTTGCAGTTGTCATTGTTATTTAGCTACCCTGGGCCGGGTTCGAACCCACCAGCCTTGCGGTACATAGTCGGCACCCTACCCACTGAGCTACAGGAGCCACCAAGGTAATTTACTTTAATGTTTAGAGATGAACCTGCCTTTCCTTCTCCTAGACCTTTAGTATGGGAAGTTGTCATAATTAGTCAGGAGTTGGGCAGATTTGAAGTTTCTGGTTGTTACAGTTACCTTCATTATGCCAGAGGCTTCAAGTTCCTCTATTTGCCTTATATTTATGGTGTGGGCTAATTTGCCAGAGAGCTTTTCTGAATATGTGTTCTCTATATGTGTTTGGGTCTCCCTAGTGCTCCCCAGAAAGAATCTCTCTCTTGTAGCTCTGCTATATATGGTCAACCATTATTTTTACTGGCTGCTCACTAGCACATGTGGAGGAAGCTGGTAGGTGGGGCATTCTCTGATATTTTGATTAAGCCTCAGTCTTAGCCAGGCACTGTGAACCTGGATCTCAGAGTTGTGATCTTCACAAATATTCCTGCTCTTTCCAAGAGGTAGAGCTTTTGTTATCTGTTCCCCTTCTGCACCTGCAGCAGATTTCCACCATAACCTCTAGCTATAATTTTTGTCACCTTTCCATCTGCAGATTAATAAGACTTTTCTTCCTTAGGGATGTGGGTCAGGCCATTTTAGGCAGTGTCTGCTATTCTTCTTTTTCCAGTCACACTATGGGAAGGTTTTCTTGGATTCTTTTCTGTCATGGCTATGAATGTGTTGTGGAATTCCTGGGGGAAATCTTATAAGAGCGGACTCCACATTTTTTGGTTAGCCCACACTGAGCTGTGAGCAATTTGTTAAAAAGTTTCAAATGGAATCATCTTATCAACTTGTACAGCATTCAGTAGCTTCTGTCCTACATAAGCAAACGCTGAAGTTCTGTTTTGTCTTGCAACCTCAGTTGAGTGCAAAATTGATTTTGTCTTGGCTTGGTGCCTGTAGCTCAAGTGGCTAAGGTGCCAGCCATATACACCAGAGCTGGTGGGTTCGAATCCAGCCCAGGCCTGCCAAACAATGACAACTACAACCAAAAAATAGCCGGGCATCGTGGTGGGCACCTGTAGTCCCAGCTACTTGAAAGGCTGAGGCAAGAGAATCGCTTAAGCCTAGGAGTTAGAGGTTGCTGTGAGCTGTGATGCCACGACACTCTACCCAGGGTAACAGCTTGAGGCTCTGTCTCAAAAATTTTTTTTAAAACATTGATTTGTCTTGCTACTTTCTCATTGGTAAAGATGACAGCAACTCTCTTTCAAGCTCTTCACATTTCCAAGCTGAAAGTAAAAGTCTACATTGGCATTTCAAATAACATACTGCCCCAGGTTAAAACTAAAAAAAGTAAATAAATAAACAACTGGTGTTCGATTTCCAATTTTTCTTGTGGAAAAATCCAGAAACTGGAAAAATAGTTCAGTAAGAGAAAATGCACGTCGTCATAGCATTAATGCCCCAAGACTATGGCTTTTACCTTTACATCTTCTTTATCACTTGAAATAATGATGCAATGAGTTGTTTTCTCAGAGCAAACAAGTGTCAGTCAATAAGTTGTTGACACTGTGTGCTCCATTCAGCCACACTAGAAAACTTTCCTGTCCTTCCGCTTTAATTTGCTTGTTCTAACATTACTCATTATTTGGTTATTAGACAATAGGATCTTACCTATAATCTCTATTTCTTTGAGTTCCTTATTTGCACTTCCTTTGGTTTAGAAAGACTTTTTACAAGATTGTCCTGAGGAATAAAATAAAGACTTTTCTAAAGACCTTCTGAAAAAACTGGGCTCTTTGTTGGGGGAAAAATTAAGCAGAGGGCAAACCAACCTCCTCTCTGTTTCAGCATGTCCTGAAAATAATAAATAATCCATTCCTAGGACCAAATGCATATAATTAGAGATAAATTTAAGAATGAAAAGAAGTTATATAGGGGTTTTGATAACCTAGAGTTCAAATCTATGGCCTGAAAATAAAGCTTTGAAAAGTGGGAAGTTTAGACATTTTTCCCACTTTAGTTTTCTTTTTCTTTAAATCAAGATAAAGCATAAACATGTTTTTAACAAATCATAGTCTATAGTAGAAGTCAGCAAACTTTTTCTGTAAAAGACCAGATGGTAAATATTTTAGGCTGTGGATCAGGCGATCTCTGTTACAAACACTCAACCCTGCCATTGTTAATGCAAAATCAGCCATACATAATACAAGTGAGTATCACTGTGTCCCAATAAAACTTTATTTACAAAAACAGGCAGCCAGCCTATGGGCCACAGTTTACTGACTCCTGAGCTATAGAATAATATTCAATAACAATCTTTGCTCTCCAAGAGGTAGTCCCACTAGAGTAACTATATTTAACTATTTTTTATATTCTTTGAATAATTACACCCATAATTCTACATAATATGCTTGTAACTCTATTTCTTTCTTTTCTTTTCTTGTCTTTTTTTGAGATAGTTTCTCACTTTGTCACCCTCGGTAGAGTGCTGTGGTGTCATAGCTCACAGCAACCTCCAACTCTTGGGCACAAGTGGTCCACTTGCCTTAGCATCCTGAGTAGCTGGGACTAAAAGTGTCACCATAATGCCTGGCTATTTTTAGAGACAGGGTCTCACTCTTGCTCAGGCTGGTCTGAATCTGTGAGCTCAAGGCAATCCACCTACCTCGGCCTCCCAGAGTGTTAGGATTACAGGCGTGAGCCAACATGCCCGGCTGTAACTCTATTTCTTGATATACTGATTTTACATGATGTCTACTGAGTCCTCCTCCCCACCACAAAACATGAGAAAATGGGCTGACTGAACAGTACCTCTTTGTTCCATGGTGAGCGGGTATATGCAAACCTAGTCCAAAGGTCAAGGGAGCTGGAGGACTGAAAGAAGAGGCTGACAAATCCAGTTTCTCAGAAAGAAACATTTAGTAGGGACTTACAAACAGAAGCAGTGTTTCTGGTGGCTAAGAGACAGTTGATCCCTGAACTAGCCTTCCAGAAAATATTCTTTATATAATAAGCTTTTTTTTTTTTAAAAAAAGAAATGTTCAACTGGTCATATCTCAGAGCCTCTTTAAAAACTCCTAATTACTGGGGAAGTCAGATAGGCGTGTTTCTGAGGGGTTGCCTATGCTACAGCCCCTGCCTCTTTATCCTGTGGCAGGAACCTTCTGGCATGCTGGAGTCAAACATCAGTCATTGTGGCAGTTCCACTTTGGGATGGCATTACCCTTACCAGGCAACAGGCTGTTTTCCTCCACTCTCTCCTCTGCAACTCCCCACAACCTGACTTTTATAAATATATATATATAATTTTTTTTTAAATTTGAGACAGAGCCTCAAGCTGTCACCTTGGGTAGAGTGCTGTGCCATCACAGTTCACAGCAACCCCTAACTCCTGGGCTTAAGCGATTCTCTTGCCTTAGCCTCCCAAGTAGCTGGGACTACAGGTGCCTGCCACAATGCCCGGCTATTTTTTGGTTGTAGTTGTCATTGTTGTTTGGCAGGCCCGGGCTGGATTCGAACCTACCAGCTCTGGTGTATGTGGCTGGCGCCTTAGCCACTTGAGCTACAGGGGCTGAGCCTATAAACATATTTTTTAAATAGTTTTTATACGTGTTTGTTTACGTTTATAACTTTCCTGTTTCTTTTTCCATTAACAAGACCTTTCCTCTTGAACTTCCCCCAGGGGTGTGTGAGAATCTTCTTCCTTCCTTATCTTACCTTCCTCCTCCTTGTCTGGTGACTGTTACCTCCACTATGCCTTTCAAAACACCCATGTTATAATGTTTGCGTCCTGTTGGGTAAATTATCAGAGTCTTTGGTGCTCTGCCAGAAATTGATTCTAAAAACTGCAAACCAAGAGACAGCATTTGCCCTGTCTTAATTATGTAAATATTAGTCACTGCAGAACCAAGTAGTGTGACTGGAGAAATAAATATAATCAACCGATACTAAATCTCTCTCCACAGAGAAGGGTCTAGGCTTCACAGACACACGGATGGCTTTTTTCTTGTTCTCCAGGAAATATTCAAAATCAGATTGCATTTCTATTTTTAGCCTTATCCTGGTGAATCTATCAGTACTTCAAGAACACTGTTCTCTGCTTCTTGTTCAGATCAACTTGCTGCGGTTTCTCTGAAGCAGTGCCCTCCCTCACACACGCGCTGAGACGCGCTCTTCTGGAATCCTTGCTCCTTTCCCTGAGAACCATCCTTACGTTCCTGATCTCGGTCCTTCTCTTTGAAGCCCTTAGTTTTCCTCAAGGTCATCTCGAGGAAAGCTTCAATTCTTATTCTGCGGGTACTCAAAAGACTATGGATAAATGAATTGATCAGAACTGCTTTCTCCTTTCTCCCTGGGTAGCGATACCCTAACAGCTGACAGGGATGTCAACAGCCTCAGGAGCACTAAGTGAGGAGTGAGGTGAATCACTCCTGCTCAGTTTTGAGCTTAAATACACATTGGCGGGAGTGATCCCAGGCTTTGTGTTCCCAGAAAAGGCCCTGGGCACTCACTCAGCTTTAGTTAATATTTGGTAATCAAGCAGGTGTTTCCTGAGCCAGGTCCCCTGACTTAAAGGGTTCTTTCTTGAGGTAAGTGTTTTCAGTGTCTCAATTCATGTGATAAGTCCCCTTTAAAGTGCTGTAGATGTTAATTCCTTGACCTTCGGAGGCGGAGAAAGCTGTGTTAAAAGGTCTGGGTACCCTGAAATTAAACATGTGAGTCATTAGTTCCAGGAATGTAATATTCTTAATGAAGGACCATCTAGAGCAGCAAGCGCCAATGGAAGCATCTTTAAATTAATTGGATCTCTTTCTAAATCCAAAGGATAAATTAAATAAATGAATTGTCTGAAGCCGTTTGATTTGTAGTTCACATTTCCCCTGGAAAAGACTTGACCACAGATTTATTGCTGCATTTCTGAAGCCACATGATTTAGTGCTGAAAACTTTTTGGACCTTTGATAACTGCCATGATTATTAAGGCCTTGGAAGACATAAAATGTGTTTTTCACAATATTTGTATATGTCTTCTGAACAAAATGCATAATCATGTTGCCAAGAATGTTACTTAAAATAGGAAAGAAAGGACATTTTGTTCTTTTTTTCCCCCTTGGGCATCACTTAAATACCATCTGCAAATTGTAAGTGCTCAGTTTGAGCTTTTATGACAAAGTTGGACCCAGAGAATGAAAAACAGGTGCTAGCACTGACACAGGGACATGCCAGGCTGGGAACCTTGTTTTCAGAATGTCAAAAAGTGTGGGTGTTCATTGGTACATTGTGAAATAGGCATTGTCCAATCTTTATTTCTGCTACTTTGAGGGAAAAAATTACCATGACCACTTGTAATAGTTATTTTTATGTGTCAACTTGACTGGGCCACAGGATGCCCAGATAGCCAGTTAAACATTATTTTTGGATGGGTCTGTGAGAATGTTTCCGGAAGATATCAGCATTTGGAGAAGCTTGCCCTCAGCAATCTATTGAGGACCTGAATAGAAAAAAAAAGGTATGGAGGAAGAGGCCCCTTCTCTTACTTTTCCTGACTGCTTGAGCTGGGATACCCATCTCCTCCTGTCCTCAATGTGCTCCTTGGCTTTAAGACTCAGCCTTGACTCCATCCCAATGGCACTCCAGCCCACAGGCCTCTGAACTATACTATCAACCTTCCAAGGCTCCAACTTGGACAGTAGATCATGGTACTTAACTTCCATGATTGTGTGATTGATGCCTTATAGTAAATCTCATTTATACCCATGCATTGCTTAACGTCTTGAGAAATGCATCACTAGGCCATTTTGCCCTTGTACAAACATCATAGAGTGGCGCTTGCACAAACCTAGATGCTACCTACTACACACCTAGGCTGTGTGGTACAGCTGATGGCTCCCGGGCTACACACCTATATGACATGTCACTGTACTGAATACTGTAGGCAACTGTGACACATGGTAGGGTTTATTTGTGTATCTAATATAGAAAAGGTAGAGTAAAAATATAGCTTTATAATCTTATGGGACCACTGTTGTATGCATGGTTTTTTAAGGGTTAAAATTCAGTACACAACTCCGTGTCTGTGTGTGTGTGTGTGTGTGTGTGTGTGTGTGTGTGTGTGTATACATCCTATTGGTTCTGTTTCTCTGAGAACCTGGACTAATACATCACCTGATGGTAATTTCTTTTCTTTCTTTCTTTTTTTTTTTTTTTGAGACAGAGTCTCACGTTGTCACCCTTGGTAGAGTGCTGTGGCTTCATAGCTCACAGCAACCTCCAATTGTTCAGCTCAAGTGATTTTCTTGCCTCAGCCTCCTGAGTAGCGGGGACTATAGGTACCTGCTACAGTGCCTGTCTGTTTTATTAGAGACAGGGTGTTGCTCTAGCTCAGGCTGGTCTTGAACTCATGAACTCAGTAGATCCACCCACCTCAGCTTCCCAGAGTGCTGGGATTACAGGCATGAGCCACCGCACCTGGCCCTGACTATAATTTCTAATGTTGCCTTTCAAGGACAATAACTATCTTGTCTATCCTCACATATTTTGTTATGGAATAACACTGTGAGTTGCCTAGATAGAATTTACCAGCTGTAATTTCTCCCTGCTTCAGAAACTGGTTGGTGAACTACAATCAGCAAGCAAGTCTGTTGGTTGAGAGGTGAAGTCTCTCTCTTTCTGGACACAGGAGTGGGACTGTGGGTGCAGGACAGTGTACAGGGGGAATGTTATGATGACATCTCCTTTAAAAACATAGGGAGGAATAGTCCATGTGTTTCATTTAATTGACTTGGGAATTGCCTTTGTGGTTCTCAGCCAGCTCTGACAAAGGTGGGAACTCACCCTTGCCTATCTCAGGGTTGGCCTTTAGCCCAGGAGGAAGAAGACTGTGAGGTGAGGAGGGGATTAGGAACCCCCCCAACACATACACACTCACATAGGCACAACTGTAGGGCTGGTCCAACAGCTGCCCCAAGGGAAGGCAAGTCACTGATGGCCTTCTCAGTTCCCGGAGAGCAGCAGGCAGGGCACTGCCCAGTGTGGCATAGGGTGTGGCAGGGGGACAGGCCAGATACCTGGAGCTCTCTCGGCCTCCCATGACTCTTCATAGCCCCAGGATACTCTGCAGGCACCTTGATATTGAGCAAAGAACGTGTGGTTGATTCCTGCTTGATTTGAATAGTTAATGCTCAATTCCGGGAATCTGAAGACATCTGCTCTCCTTGACACCTAGCACAGCCTCAGATGGGAAATCTGGAGTGGAGGGACGTTTTTCTCTGTGACCACCATCATAACTCCACTGAGGGATCCTGAAGTGGCTCCAGGAAGCCTCACACCAACTGCTAACTCCTAAATTCTCCTCCTCACTTTTTCCCCAAAGAAGTTCACAATCCAAGAGTCACTGGCACAGAAGAGGCCGAGTAGCACCTGCCTGTGTGCCAGAAACGAGGGGACAGTATAGAAATAATGGTCAGTTAGAGCTCAGTGAGGGAGAGGTGGCAGCTGTGTATTTACTCAAGGCTGGTCCGGGGAAAGTTGCACAGAGTGGTCAGGTTTTCAAGACCTGTTTGAAATGTGACCAGAAAAGGTGAAGCCAACACTGAAGGAAGAAATTGGCACATGTTCTTGGCACCCTCTGAAAGTCCTCATGCCTCCCTGGGAACACAGTGCACACCTTCAGGGGAGACTGGCAAGGACTTGGTGACCAGGTGCTTCCAGCACCAGCAATGGTTGGATTTCCATTCTCTGGAGCTGTTCTCAGACCTCAGGAAGCGAGTGTCCTTCATTCAACACCCACCACTAGACAGGCACTGGGTGTGCACTGGGGAAGCCCAGTGGAGAGAAACGAGGAGGTCCCTGCCCCCAGCTGGCTCTCAGCTTTCTGGGCAGAGGAGATGGACAGTCCTGTGGCAGAGCAGAGTGGCCTTCCCATGTGGTGACACAGGGAACAACTGCCGTGAGAGATAGCAGAGGACTGCACTATGCCCCTCAAATTCATAAATGGAAACCTAACCCTGAAGAGATGGCATGAGGAGATGGGGCCTTGGGGAGGTTTTAGGTCATGAGGATGGAGCCCTTGGGAATCGGATTAATGCCTGTATAAGAAGAGGCCCCAGAGAGCTGTCTCCCTCCTTCTACCCTATGAGGACGCTGCTAGAAGGCACCACCTATGAACCAGAAAGTGGGCCCTCACCAGACACCAAATCTGCTGACACCTTAACCTTGGACTTCCCAGCCTCCAGGAACATAAGAAATAAATTTCTGTTGTTTCTAAGCCACCCAGTGTGGCTGTTTTGGCACAACAGCAAGAACCAACTCAGATAGAGAGGCCGGCCTTCACTGTCTTGCCAGAGGTGGAGAAAGGGCAGGGGGGTGGGAGGGTGGAGGGAGTGAAGCTGGGAGCCAGAGTGAGCTGGGGGGTGGGGCACTGTGGAAGACAATGTTTAGGAGTTTAGAATTTATTCAAAAACCTAGGAGAAATCCCTGGAAAATTTTTGTTTTCATCTATGTGCTTTTACTATCACCTACATGCTACCAACTCAACTGTACTTCTCCTTCCCAGACCTCTGCTCTGAACACTGAAGGAGCTCAGGAAATTTCACCCCAAAATATGACCCCATGGTATAAAGTTTATTTTGAATTAAAGGCCATTCCAGATCAAAAAGCACGGGAAGGGGCTCTCCCTCTACCTGCATAAACTGGATGGCCCTAGCAAAAGCTCAAAGCGGGAGTTGACTTCCATTCCTCTCCCCTGTCATCTCAATATGTTGCAGGAAAGGTGATCAAGGATGTAACCAGATCTGGTTGAAATCATTGAAATGAATCTCTGTCTCTCAGGTTAATTTAATTTGCAAAGCGAATCATGTATAAGTCAATCTGCCTTCCCCATCCATTTGTCCTCCCCAGCACCGTTTGTTGGCTCTAGACAGAGTTACCTGTATGCCTCATTTCCCCCTCTCCTATAAAAGGCAGGTAGAAAAACATCTGAGCTTCACTGGAATGTTGAGTAATCACTGTGTGATTTTCCCCGTACACATGGTAAATGAAACGTCCTCTTATTAATCTGCCTTAATTGTGAATTAAGACAGATCTTTCAGCAAACTTTGGGGGAACTTGCCCCTACAATATCATCTTCCTCCCTCCATTTCCAGAAGTCCAGAAGACACCAAGAAGTCTAGACATCTCCCCTGCATATAGTCCTGCCCTTCCTATGATAGTCCCTATTAATAGTGCGATATCATAAGAAATACAAAGTTCTAAAAAAAAGAAATGCAAAGTTCTTCTCTGACCTTGGTCCCTGGCATAAGATCTCTTCAAATGTCCTGAGTGATACAGGTGTTATTTAAATGAGCCGCTTTCCACCATACCTGAATTTAAGGCAAGCCACTTGATAGTCTTGGGATGGGGCAGGTTGCCAGAGGACCCCACCATGTGATTACAGGTTGGAACTTTCAGCTCCACCTTCCAAGGAGGTTAAGAAGGACTGGAGCTTGAATTAAACACCAATAGCCAATGATTTAATTTGTCATGTCTACGTGACGTAACCTCCACAAGAACCCTAAATGACAGGGTTGGAGAGCTTCTGGGTTGGTAAATACAATGGAAGCATTTGTGTGTTGTGGGGGAGGCAGCATGTCCAGAGGGGCCAGGGAAGTGCCATCCCCCCATTCCTGCCTCTGCAACCCTTGCATCTGGCTGTTCCTGAGTTATATCCTTTGTAAGATATAGTAAATGTTAAGTAAAGCGTTCCCCTGAGCTCTGTGAGCAGGTCTAGCAAATTACCAAACCTGAGGTGGGTGTTAGAGGAACCACTAGTTTATAGCCTGTTGGTCAGAAGTAAGACTTGTGCCTGGCCTCAGCAGTGGGGCTGGTCTATTTTGATAGCGTCAAAATCGAATTGAAGCATAGGATACCCAGTTGTTATCTAGAGAGTTGGTGAATTGGTGGTGTGAGATACTAACCCACACATTTAACGTCATAAGTGTTGTGAGTAGAAATGGTTCAAAGTCCCTAACAGTTTGTCTCCACCTCAGTGCCTCCGCTAGACATCCAGGAACCATCCCCCACCCTCCAAAGTGCGTGCCGAGTCTGTGATGCCTCCCCCCAGTGCCAGTGCCTTCCATGGTGTCCAACCTCTTTCTCACCATGGCGGTCTAAGCCTGGTCTCACTGGGCTGCTTCAGTAGCCTTCCTGAAGCTTGTATGCACATTTAAAACTTGCATTTAGCAAGATGGGTTTCTGGCTAAATATGGAGGATGGACTGGGGGCTAGTGAGAATGGGGACAAGGATCATTGAAGTGACCCATTCTTTCCCCAGCTCATGAATGCCACAGCACACAGTGGGCTGCCCTGAGGGGACTGAGCTGGAGGCAGAGAGCAGAGGGTCCTCTGCAGAGAGAAGGAAAGGGGTCTGGGAGAGGGAGTGCAAAGACAGAAGGGGCTGAGATGAGCTGAGGAGAGGCACTGAGGAAAGGGAGGGAGTAGGAGAACCCAGCAGGGGAGGAGAAGCAAGTCTGGGCTCTGCAGGCTGCCGAGGGCAAGGAGCGGGTGGTCACAGAGCCTAACACCTGTGGGCCTCTGGGAAGGTAAGTGGGTGGTCAGCAGGGGGAAGTGAGGTTTCCTCTGTGTGCGGGGCAGAAGCCAGAGTGTGCTGGTCAGAGAACTACGCGGGAGGTGAAGTGGACAGTGAGGATGGCCATTGTTCAACTTGCAGGAATTTCCAAGCCCAGTGTCAAACATGGCCAATATTAAAAATTAAATCGTGGAAACTTACAATTAAATAGATTATATTATAAACAAAGCAATAAATACTGAAAACTTATCCCTTCCTATTTTGCTACAGTTATTCTCTTGAGATTATTTCTATCCTCTGTAAGTAACGAAGCACTTCTGCCCAGTGTGGAGGCTCTGACCTGTAATCCAAGCACTCTGGGAGGCCAATGCAGGAGGGCCACTTGAGCTCAGGAGTTTGGGACCAGCCTGAGAAAGAGAGAAACTCTGTCTCTATTAAAAATAGAAAAATTAGCCTGGTGTTGTGGTGGGCACCTGTAGTCCCAGCTGCGCAGGAGGCTGAAGCAGGAGAATCACTTGAGCTCAGGAGTTAGAGGTTGCTGTGAGCTAGGCTGATGCCACAGCACTGTAGCCTGGGCAACAGAATGAGACTCTGTAGAGAGAGAGGGGAGAGAAAGAGAGGGGTGAGAGAGAGAGGGAGAGAGGCACTTCTGAGCCTTCCAACTCTGCATTTACTGATGTATTATTAGTGGCTTGAAATTGGCTAGTGGCCTTATTTCCACCATGAAAATTAGCAAACTCCACAAATCAGAGCTTCTGATTCCCCAGTAGCTAGTTGTTAAATGTTTACCAGCACACCACTGGAGGAGGGAGCTCAGAGCCCTCATAGAGAGAGTAATGTCATTTCAGCAGACAGAAGGGAGAAAAAGGCAGCCCCAAACACGAATAGGTTGTGAGCCTCATGGCAGGGAAGTGAGGAAGTTTGTTCTGATGACTTCCATTTCTCTCTGTTACATAGGGGTGAGGTCAGCGGCTCTGCGTGCCAGAGCCAGAGAAGAAAGCAGCAGAGAGCCGCAGGTCCAAACCAGGAAGGCCGCTAGAAGATCAGACTTCTAGACAGAACAGGGCCATCAGGGCACCCAAGCCCCTCAGGAGGTGTGAAACAGGAAGAGTGGGAGAAAATTAGCACACAGACTGCACTGAGGAGCGGAGAGCAGGGTCTGAATGTAAGATTTCAGAGCTCGTTTTGCAAGAGTTTGAGAACTGCTGTACAGTGCTGACCTGAAGCCACAGCAGGACAGACACTGTCCTCTCTTTGCACTCTGACAAAGGAGGGAAGCAATAGGTGAAGAGTCCTAACAATAACCAAATTATGGTGAACACCATGAAGGAAATAAATAACAGGACACTATGAGACCAAGTTAAGGATAGGTGATCATAAGGGTGGTGGCTGTAAACAGAACTGAGGGTTGAAAAAGAAAGTTGTTAAAATAGCTTGTTTGTTTGTTTAAATTTGAATAATCAAAAGTAAGTCTCCCATCCCTGACTCAGGCCTCTGCATTTCTCTCCCCAGAAGCAGCTATGGTCTCCCTGGCTCTTCAAATGGCTTTTTCCTAGAACATCATTTCCAGAGCTATTCAAGGAACAAGCCATTTGAAGAGCCAGGGAAAGCAAAGGCCTTGCGGTGGAAAGAGCCTGTTGTAGGGTGCTCCTCAAACTTTCACCTGGAAATCTTGTTGAAACCCTGACTCTGATTCAGCATGTCTGGGGTGGGGCTTGAGATTTCTAAAAAGTTCCAGGTACTGCTGAGACTACCTGGGTCGCACTCCAAGTAGTAAGTAACATCCTACGGGACCATTAGGGGCCAGTCTAACCAGAATCCATAAGAGAAGGAAGAATGGGTCCAGGCAGGGCTGGTGAGGCAGGTGGGGCATCCTCACTCAGGATCTTTGGGTGCAATAAGAAGCCTGGATGCTGGCTCGGCGCCTGTGGCTCAATTGGCTAAGGCGCCAGCCACGTACACCTAAGGTGGCGGGTTCTAATCCCCAGCCCGGGCCTGCCAAACAACAATGATTGCTGCAACCAAAAAATGGCCAGGCATTGTGGCGGGCGCCTGTGGTCCCAGCTGCTTGGGAGGTGGAGGCAGGAGACTCGCTTGAGCCCAGGAGTTGGAGGTTGCTATGAGCTGTGATGCCATGGCACTCTACCCAGGGGGAGAGCTTGAGGCTCCGTCTCAAAAAATAAAAAAAAAATAAAAAAGAAATTGAGCAATGTGTCACCATTTCCAACTGAACGATGTTTTGGTTTTCTAGCCACTGGGGACCAAGAAATTAGGAATGTCTGTTGAGGCTTTGTCCTTCCTGCTGCAAAAAGGTCTCAGTTCGTCTAGATCTCCACTTTCTCCTCTTTTTCTTACTATTTTCACTCGCTAATACACTGCTGCCTGGATAGACAGGACCTTGAAGAAATCACGGAACATCTTCATGTCCCCAAGTAACTCCACACAGTTTGGTCTGTCTCTGTAGCTCAAGACTGTCTGTTTTGGAACAGGACTTGAGGTACTCACGTCATAGAAGCCTGCTGACCCTAGGCCCCTCAGGTATCCTTTCCCTGAGGGGTGTGTATGTGTGTATGTGTAAGATTTCTTGAGGCAGGTGACTCTAGGCTTGGCCCTGGGGTCTGGGAGGTGGGACAGCCCCCTGCTCAAATCAGCCAGGCCTATTATTAGGACATGAAAGAGTTCCTGGGAGCTTGGGCCTGAGCCCAGGATGGAGGTGTGGAGGCTGGGTGAGCGGGCATTCTGCCGAGGTTCGGCCCAGGCTCCTGTGGCACCGCCCAGTGATCCACCAGGGTGAGCAGAGTGTCAGGAAGCCGCAGAGCCTCTGCCCCTACCCAAGAGCCATACAACGTCCTCTGGTTTGCTTGTCAGCTCCAAGGCCAGCTGGCCCCTTCTGCATAATCCCTGCCTGTGCACAGCCTCATTAATGCGTGTGCGTGTGTGCATGTGTGTGCATTGCCTGTGTGCCACGAAGCACCCACAGTGTCTGACCTCATCATCCTACTCACTTATGCTTTTTCCTCCTAGATATCTAACGTTTCATGAGGAAATGTTGCCATTTGCCCACAAGTATTCAGAAGACAAAGATGGAGGGTGCCTTAATAGATTCCAAGAACGGGATTTTTTGCCCTTTTTATTTTGGGCAAGTGTCCTGCAGAAGGGGTTCTAAGAAGATGACCTTTATGTTTTCAGGAACAAGACAGTGAAAGATGCAGATCTTCCCTGGGCAGCAAATTAGGAAACAAAGAAACAGATTGTACCAAAGTAATCTTTAGCTCAATGGACAAACGGTTACATCCTCATCAATTAATGCATATTGGACCTCCACTGGGCACAGATTATTTTTCAAAAATTTTATTTTAATTTTTATGCCACATTACAGACGAGTCTTTTCAAAAATAAGTCTGAATTAGAGTAAAGTATTTGTCTGATATTAGAAGGGTCCAGTAAATATTTGTTGAGAACAAGTGAATTCACACCATGCTCCGTTGAGGCCGCAAGTGCCACCAAGCGCCGCCTCTGCCCTTCCTGCCACTCTTACTTTTCCCTGTTGGGTGTTTTTTGAAACCAGTGAAATCCTTCCGAGCTGTGCTAACCAGGGGGCAAAGCCCAGAAGCACGTTGTGAATCAGGCGTCCAAGGCCCTCTCCGAGAAGATTTTAAACTGAGGTTGAAAATTTGCAGCATTTTCATGTGCGTAGTTGTATATTTCTTTTTGTTTTATCTAAAATGTTTGCAATTAAAGAGCTTTTTTGAAACTAGTGGAATACTTTTTAAAATGGGAAATCAAATGGCAGTGCCAGTTTTGTATTCAATGATGCAAGGGAAAGGTGCTTTTCAACTTCAGGAGAAAGTCAAGTTGAGCTAGATGACATCCATTTGGAAATCCTTACTGCTGGTCTAGTGTGAATTTTTCCCCCATTTTGTCACTAAGTTGAAAATAGTTTCCAGAATTAAAGAAAAAAAAGTATTGAATTCTGGAAAACTTTCCCTCCACAATCACATTGTTCTTATTTTTATTACTATTCTTTTTACAACCTAAGTGATTGATATATGTCTGTAAGTAACAAGAAACACTTGCAAAATATTTTATTTTCAATAAGAATGACTTATTCCCCTTATGCAAGTTATAGGAGACAAAATGTACTGTACAGTTTGTGGTCAATTGTACTCAAATCTTTGTGTGTTTACTCCAAGTTTTTATGAATAGCACAAATTCACCTGTTTAAACATAGAATTGATGGTAACTGGAAGCTCTAATGTTAATTCTGTGACATGTTAGCTGTTTTTGGCTCCTTATAAAAAGCCACCTGAAAGCTCACTTATTTAATCCAGGTGCAATTCATTTTTATATAAAGAACACTGGAAGCCCTTGGTTATTCCTTACCGATATGAGCTCCTTTAGATTTCTAATTATATTGTCTAAGAAAACTAAACAGCCAATGCTATTTGCATATTATATGAAGAAGTGTCATACAACACACTCATAGTAGTCAATTAACATAAAAGCTAATTATTTATCTCATCAGCTTACAAGAGTTTCTGAATTCATACTTCCCCTGTAGTAGCCTAAAGCATAGGAGCTTTGAATTTTCACTTCTAAATATTGACTTTTAACTAATATCAGCAGTGATTTCAATTTTTATGGATGAAAAGTTAGTGATTAAACTGGATGCAATATTTGCTACGATGCAATTAAAATTTTACATTAACTAAACCTCTAGAAAGAAAATCTTTGCAATAATGTGAAATTAATTATCAGTCTCTAAACAAGTTAAGTACTAGTTTTATAGCTGAGGGACACTCCAAAATAGTGGTAAAGATAGGTGAAGTTTATTGGAGACTGTCAGACTAATGGCAGAGACAGACATACCACCACAAGGGTCTTCACGGGCAATTGTGTGCTGTAACGTAATTGTATTCCTGCCTGGTTGGGGTAGCAATCCAGCAAGAAATTTGCTACAAGATTAACAGAGACACAATAATGAACAAACGCGGCATCGTCCTGTAATTGACTGTTATTAAAGTGCTGTCATAGATGTGTGTAACAAACTCGGCAGCCCCAGTTTTCTAGAGAAACCAAAGCCAGAACTTTCCACTACGTTTTTCCATTTTAAGGTTGGAACACAGGTAGCCCATCCCATTGCTCCCCCAGCGAGCGGTGATCCGAAGAAACCTGAAGGCAGAAAAATCAACACTACACATAAAAGTATGGTTTAGAGTTCGGGGTGGGTTTCAAAAATGAGAAAAGTGAGGATTTATTCTGATTGGGGTCCTCCAAGATAGTAATGAAATTATCATGATCATTTTAGTATCTCTAACTTGTAGCAAACAAGTCTGTGTGTAAAAGCAACAGCAAATAAGAAAACTGCTGGAGAGTCAGTTTTCTCTCTTTCCATTCATATTTTAATGAGGTTAGTGTCTCTGAGTCGTCCTGGAGGGCGGAGGCAAGGCTCCGGTAAGATTTCAACAGGAGATGCTTCATTGACAAGCACTTTTTAACATCTTCACAGCGGAGAAGGACAGACTTAGTTTATTCCACTTGTCCCAATACTTACTGCAGTCTCAAAAATCAAAACACTCTAAGAGAGAAAAGGCTCGATTATTCTTTAAATTTCCTGAAGGAGGGTCAGCCAAGTGACATCATTTTAAATTCTAATCGTGTACATTTTAATGTATAAAGAACTGCAACGTATAAACATCTTTTTCTAAACTATTTTTTAAAAAAATCTGATGCTTTGGGATTTTAAGGTCAAAATATTTTAAATCTTTCGTAAAATGAACTCTACTCATTCCATATTGGCCGTTCTCCCTATCCTGTGTTCAGTGAACATCGTGGTTCCGAGCTATCTTTACTCTCAAAGAACGTTTACTGGGAGGCTAGTTACATCAAAAAGCCAGTCAGCCTTCACAGACTTACACAGTTAGAGAAATCCACACGATGATTCCTTAAAAATAACATATTTGTGTTAAAACAGGCACAACAGTACTATCTTCAAACATGTACAATTATACTTTCAAAATCAGGGGGAAAAAAACCATCTCTCATTAGGTGGAAAGTTGTAACATAGGGGACGATTTTCAATTGGCCCTCAAAAAGTAAGTTGAGAAAGGCCTTCCAAAATCACAATTTCACTCAAAACTTTTATGTCCAGCAAGTTTTGCAAACAGCTCATAATGTTTGGGCGATTTCTAAAGATACTTTCTAGGATGGCCTCTACTCAATATGAACTCCAAACTCCGTGGTGTGTTAGGACAGAGCTGGTGTTCCAGGGGGACCGCTTGGTAAAGCCTCTCCCAGCAGCAGACACTGGCCTCCTGGCAGTTCTGCCTTCCCAGCCCCCAAGTAGTAAAGTATGTTTACTTTTCAGATGGGGGAACCCAGGGAGGCAGGGAGAGAGAATGGATTTCTTGATTATAGTTAGATTTTTTAAAGGAAAGAATCTACTCTTCACTTTCAAGTAAAACAATGCTTCGTTGGCATCCAGAAGCTACTAAGAACATCTTTTGTATGTGTCTCTTAAGAGTATAATACTTACAGCGCATGCATTGGGGGGGGGCCTAATCTTTCTGATAATGATCTGTGTTGATTAATTGTAACGTAAGAATTTATCTCTGTATTTTATACTTTCTCCAGTGGTTAATGACACGTGTTTTAATCCTTAATTTCTGTAAATTCATAAAACAGATTTTCTGTTTTGTTTGTTAATTTATGTCTTGTGTGTTACACGTGTTTTACAAGTAACAATGCTTGAAAGCCCCGATCAAAGCATAAATAAAACCAGCTCGTGTTTGGAGTGTGCAGTGCCAGCCTTTACACGGTACAGTTTTTGACTGCAGACATTTTTAAAAATTAAGATGCTGAGAGTCTTAAAAACTTGGTATTTTAGCAAGTAAATGTGGTGGTATATTCTAGTTGCATTAACAGTCTAACTGCAAATTTGAATGCGTGGGTCTTGAAAGCAGTTCCCAGCGAAACTCAGGTTGGGGGGACGAAGGAGGAAGGGTCAGTACCTGTGCACGTGATAGCGCAGTTGATGGAGAATCGGTGGCCGTATTCCGTTTCCCTCTTTCCGAGTTTCTTTTCAAATGTTTTTACAAAGTTGATTCCTTATTGAAAGTGGGGGGACAACAGTGGGGATACCAGGTGGCGTATAATGGAACCTAGATTTAAAGAACACAGACGCACACCCACCACCCTGCGCTTTCATGTTAATTCTGCCGCTCCGGCTGATCAGATTTGTGGCCAGATGGCGGTGAAGCGCGGAGACCCTTTGTGCGCCCCGAGCGCCTGTGAATGTCGCGCGGTCGTTGGCACCGGAAGGGTTCATACTGCGTCTGAAAGGGGACAATGGAGGCTGGATATATCAACACTGCAGAAATCGAGTTCATTTGCGATTCAGCCCCTTTCACTATGGTTGTCAAGCAAACTTCCTACTTTGATCAGTAGAGGGTGGAGAGGGAAAAGGCCCGCAAAGGCCGCGGGCTGCCGCGCGGTCCCGGCGCCCTTGGCGGCTCCACGCCCCCTTCCGGAAGGAGCCGCGGGGACGCAGCATCCTGCACCTTGACCTGTCTAGACGGCCCAGAAGTTTTTGTCTCGGTTACCAAGGGCGAGGGGTGCTCTTTGACCCGCGCCCCGGGCGGAGGTGGTGGCCCGAGGGTCCTGCTGCCTCCTCGCCGGATTCCGGAGGGAGAGGGGCGCGCGGGCGGTGCACCAGCTGTCCCGGGAGCCCAGCCCGCGCGGAGAGGGGCTCCCTGCGCCCGCGCCCTCGCCCGGCCGCTGCCCGCGGCCCCGGACACCAGAGGCGGCCCAGCGAGGCGACGGGCGGAAGGCAGGACTTCTGGCTTCTCCAACTTCTCACCCAAGTGAGGGGAGTTCTGAAACCGGACCTGAGCGCGCTCTCTCTCTTTCTCTTTGCCAAGTAGATGGATCATAGCCTTTCCCTGTGCTTCGTGCTTTACTCTGTTCGATGACTCACAACTGATCATATGCGTATAGGTTTAGGTGTGTAGTTTCTAGTCTGAAGGTAAGTTTTTTTCCTATCCACTTTCATATGTATGTATTTTTTAAAACTAGAATTTGAGCCGACCCCTTACATTGTGTAAATATTAGGAAAGAAGTCCACGTTTGCATCCCCGGGACTGCATTTTAATGTCTGTATCCGTACTGCTCCCGGAAGGGCTCTGAAGTAACGCGACATTAAGTGAGTCTCCTTGCCGGACTTTCTTCCAGATCCCCCTGGCACAGTCCGAGGCCTTCCTAACGGACCTCTTGGATAAAGTCTGTGAGCGAATGAATCACTACAAGCTTGAAGAAGACCCAGTGACCAAAGAGAGAACTTTCAAGAGATTTGCTCCAAGGAAAGGAGAAAAAATATACAAAGAATTTAAAAAATTCTATTTTTATTCTGATGCTTACAGACCTTTGAAATTTGCGGTAAGCAGATGAACCTTATCATAGACACGCGTGTGTGGGGCCTCTTTTTGCTGTTTGCTACTCTTTGTCTTTGAGTTTCAAGACACTAAACATCAAAAGGCACCTGTTTACTTTGCGTGCTGCTTTCTAAGTGTGAACCATGCTGTTGGTGACTTGCCTTTTGAGACCCTGAAGGGGTTGTGATATTTTATGGTGATCAATGGAGACATTTAAGTGATCTTTTACAGGAACCACTGTTCACAAACGCCAGCGACTTGAAAACACAGTTGCACAATCTTTGCTCAAAGCATTTTGCTCATGTGGAGACTTGGGAATGGTCTCTGTTGGGGATGTTGCCAAGGAAGGTCTTTCACGGGGTCCCACATAAGGAACCGGGGGCTGTAGTTTCTAGGTTAAAATCCAAGTTAAAACGAACGTCATTTTCGAATATTTATAACCAAATAATACAGGGGGGTGGCACAATCTTCTCTTTTTTTCCTAAGGCTTCACAGAGCAGAGAGACTTTCTTCCTGAGTTAATTCAAGTATTCTAGCACAAACTAAGTTAAACAAAGGCTTAGGTATGATAGTTGGCTTAATGCCAAATTTCCTTCCACTAGAATGTTTATTTTCCATGAATGTTGGCCTGTGGCTTGCTAGAATGTGCCTGGCAAAACATACTGCAATATATTTCATTTTACTCAACACTGTTGAATCAGACAAAGTGATGGGCAGGCCTGTTTTAAAAATGTATTAAGTTCACACACCGCCCAAAATGTCAGGCATGCTGAAACCTTGAAATAGGGGCTTTAGCTGACTTTTGAAGATTTCATTTTAATTAAAAAGTAAGGACAATAAATCAGGGTTAAAAGTACCATCGAATAGGAATAGCAACGAGCAAACGTGTTGTGTCTCACAGGTTTTAAATAAACATGTTAAAGTTGAATTTAAATATTTTAAAATGTTGTCCAAAATTTTTAGAGTCCTGCTTAATGAACTCAAAATGATGTACAAGTCTCTAGTAAGCAACTTCACAATGCCTAAAAGTGTGATCTGGTGGTTCTTTAACAAAGAAATATACTCCAGTTAGAATTTAAGATTTTCAAAGGCAAGAGCAAATTTGAGCTCCCTCGTCTCTGAAAAGTCACATTTTGGGGGGAAAGTGAAGTGAAATTTCGGATGAGGAACTCCCCTAAGTAACTGTCAAGCATGTCCTCCACAGTGAAATTGAAGATGCATTTGTTTTGATTGCTGAGAAGGTTTAATTGTTTTCACACTTTCAAGCCACCAAATGGATTATTATGTTAAACCTGAAGGAAACTGGCTTAACCATTTCAAGGATCTTTAAAATACTTTTTAAAAATTTAATTATAAAAAACTAAGACGTTCAGCCCCCCTCATAGCAGGCCCATTTCTTCCTGGGGTTTGCATTCTAGTTTAAGGAGGAGAAACAAACAGAAAGAGCCGGTTTCTTCCCCAGCCTCTGGCATCTTGCAGAACACCTAATCATTTAGTTTAGTCCCAGGAAAATGATGCATTTAACATTCAAGGAAGAGGGTGAATGCCATGCAGTGATGTAGTAAACCAAAAGGGCCAAGAAGAACGGACCACCTTAACTACACGGTTTCAAATTTTTAGCTAATAAAATGTTGCTAAGTCCCTCCTAACAAGGTGCCCCTCCAGTGTGCCTCTGTACACATGTGTTGTTATTGTGTCTCTACAGTGTGAAACTATAATAGAAGAGTATGAAGATGAAATCCTCTCCCTTATCACCCGGGAGGCACGCCATCTCGCTGACAGGCTGTGCAGCGAGAGATCAGGTACTGTGTCTGATGCAGCACGGCCCGTCGCCTCGCTCGCTGGCTCACTCTCCCCTGCCGCAGTTCTGTCCCAGCCCGCAGCCCGCAGCCCTGACACAGGCTCTGCCGCCTCCACTGCAGCAGGAATGCCACCGTGTGAGCCGCGAGGCAGTGTGGCTTCCCTTTCTTTCAAGCATTTTCAGTTTCCGGTTGTAGTGGACCCTGTTCTCATTCAGGATTAGATGGGTGCAGAGCCCCAGCTTTTTAGAAACCTTTAGGGATGGGATTTTCTATTCTGGACCAGGAGAGGAGAATCTCATTTTATGACTTTAAAGTATTCACTACACCAGCAGAAGGTGGGATTTTAATATTGTAAGAAAGTTTTGAAGTGTTTTTGTCTGGTTGGGGGAGGGGTGCTGGGTAATAGCTTTCAGGTTCCTTTTCTATATCTATTTCATAATTTTTTTTTTCTGGCTTAGAGTGTAGAAAGTAATACTTGACTCATATTCTTAAACGGGTACCTACACTCAGAAGCTAGAAAAATGAGCCGAACTTTATATACTATACGTGAAGTTGAAAGGTGTCATCACTGGCCCTTCTGTCTGCTGGGCCAAACATAGGTCTTTAGTTACATCATTTAAAAACTAGTTTAATACCTTTATGAGAATTTAGGAGAAACTGTACATTCTTTTAAAGTATCTTTGGGGAAAAAAATAAATAGACCTGTAAAGACAGTGAGTTAGAGCCAATGGAACCCTTTCAGGCAATGGGGTCGTGTAGCAGTCAGTAGTTAGTGGTTGTTTACAATAAAATATAAGATCCTTATAGCCATGTATCAAATTTAGTGCCAAAGCCCTTAGAATAATGGTTGTTAAAAGTTATTTTAAAAGGACATAAATTCCACATTTAGCAGAACAGGTAAATTTGGGTTGGTTTCTATTTAAAATGTAGTTTTCATGGAGCTTTTGAAAGAGCACAGTGACATGATGGAGTCAGGTTTCTTCAGGAGTTTCCAATTTTTTTTTTCTTTGATGTCAGGTATATATGTAGGAATTTGTGATGTTCATAGCCACAACTTCCCAAAAAATATTTTTGAAGCTTTTCAAAAAATTTGGAGATGTGTATATGCATTAAGATACAATCAAAAACATGATGAACGATATTTGAAATAGTTATTTTCCTATTTTTTTCCTTATAAAGAATTTGGATGTGACATCACCATCTATGACAAAATGCAAATCATTTGCTCTGTGAACACCCAAATGTTCCAAAAGGACTTGAGTTTCACCAACTGTTATGGCAGCAGTTGCCCCAAATAATAAGACTCTAGGAAAGACTCTGCTCCCAAGTTCAGCAATATGACTTAATTTCAGTGATATTGACTGTCTATCTTCATTCCTTCTGTATCATTAGAATGAAATTAACGTTAACTTTGAGAAAGTGCCTTGCCAGTATAAGATAAAGCATAGTCAGACAATTGGCATTTGATCTTTTAAAAAGATCTTTTAAGTGGTACTTAACCATTTTGAGCAGAACTACTGTGAGTAAAGGGAACCACTCGGCCCCACAGGAAGGTGGGCGAGTCCTTTCAGGTGTGTTTCCTCATGAAACATATTTATGGATGTTCTAACCATTCACAAGTTAAAAACTGAGAATAAATTAGTTCTAAAAAGAGACTAGCCTCCCCCCACCCAGCAAAAACAACTACTGTTGAAATAAGTTAACAGCATAGGAACAAGAGAGTTTTTTCAGATTTAAAAAGTTTTGCAAGAAAAAGCTAAAACAACACATTCATGATAAAAACTCAGGTGTACCACACAGCAACAAAGAACTGTATTTTAGCATCCTGGGATGGTTTGAGACAAGCGTGTGAAAGGTGACACTTTTGCATCATAGAAAAACTCCAGATGCATTCAAACACAATCCGAAATACAAGTAGTGCACTTCCTAACAGTGTGACACTCACACTCCGTAAAGGCAGGACTTCACCTTGTGCCATCAAGCCACATATACCACAGCTCTGCTGTGACAAGCTTTCCACAGAGTAAATGTTCTAAAGATGTGACCGTGCCTGTGTGTGCACACGGAAGGCTGTAAAACTGTACATTACAAGATAAACTCTTACTGAGCGTATATTGTATGCAAGACACTGTACTGAGCTATCAAGATATTCACATATTGCTTTTAGGAAAATAAATATTTATTTAGAAAATAGATATTTGTAAAACTAGAGATTTTGTTGGAAGTTTAGTTCCTTCCTGTACTTTGTAGGTGAAATGTTGCTTTTTTACTACTTAATGCCAATCATTTCACTTATTTGTGATAATTTATTACTATTAGACTAAACAAGTAAGGGCACGTTTACAGAATCTTCAAAATATTAAGGCTCTAACATCCACCCATACACAAAAATAAATGGAGAGAATAGAGAAAGCATATGTCAAATTTCAGATAACTGTGTTTGGATTGAAAAATAACATCGGTGAGATTTTCATAAACATGTGTCATATTTTTGATAAGTAGAAGAAAGATCCCAGTGAGTGGTTATAAGTTTGCAGGTGACTCTGTGGGTGCTATTATGATTTTATACACTGGATAGAATAAAAATGATCAAATACACTCTGTCCTTCAAGTATGAGAGTAATGGGAGGTTATTCTTCATGTAATCTCTTTTCCTAGGTAAAAAACTAAAAATAAGTTCATTAGATTTTTTGGTGGAGTATCTCATAGCATATAACCCAGGCTTCTCCAAGTTGTGACTTTGATGTCTTGAAGTGAAAATAGAATCTTAATATGATGTAAGGTCATGATTGAAGGTAAGCTGCGTTCCACGCAGGGTATGGACATGTCGCTGCAGATGGTGAATGAATGGAAACTCCGATGTTTGTGGAGGTATTTGATAAATAGACTGTGTGAGGGTATAAAATACAAATACAGAAATATATTCTGTGTATATCAATTATGCTTTGATATCAAATCTTAACATTTAAAAACATCGTAATGGACGAATTTGCCAGTGTGAATACAATATCAAGTATCTAGAAATGTTTAGCCACATTTAAAGTGTAAAAGCATGTGTGCCTTTTTGTATGGCTCTCTCAACACTTATGGGGGTGTTAAATTCTGATATTATACCAAAAGCTCACCTGTTTTAGGTAAATCATTTAACTAAATAATCAATAGCCTTTTTCAATAGTGTTTCCACTAATTGCTTCCAGTTGGAAAAGTGGTGTGTGTCCGAGTATCTAGCTTCCTGTCTGGTCATCGGCTTCAAGGCCAACTGTGCCGTGCCCTTACAAGCTGCAAAGTGTCTCCAAGTAGATCTTAAAATACTCCCAGAGCTGTGGGTGAAATGACGTAATACCTTGACCTTGCTTTAAAAAAGATTGAAAGATGAGACAAGAGCCGCAGGGCCTGGTCACTGTGGAAGCTGGCTGTGGGGTGCAGCTGTACCCTTCTTTCTGCTTTTGTCTATATTTGAAAATCTCCTAGTAAAAGTTCCAAAAATATGCTTCCATCAGAATGTACTTTTTGCATAGTGTAAATGACTCAACGGGCTGGTACTTAATGTGATAGTGACACTATTTAATTTTTTTTTTTCCAGATCTGTGTGAAACTTCTCCGAATCATACTGAACTCTAGGAATGACGTGCCACTAGTTGTAAGAGAAGAGTCCCGTCCCCAGGTCAATGCCTGCGTTTTATGTTGGTGTATCGTCTTTCGTGATTAGAAATTCTGTCTCTTGTTTATACTACCTTCGTCTCATGTGATTTTTTTTTTTTACAAATCTGTTGTTTGGCATCATGACAAACCCTGGCCCTTTCTATAGGTGAAACCAAGGAGTATGTAAAATGTAAATTAGCTTTGCAGATTTTGATAAAAAACAGCCTTGGCAATAAAGCATTTTATTCAGGATTGGGGGGGGGGGAGTAAAGTCATTTCATAAACAAAATAGGGCTTTCCTAAAGTGCAGTGAATATTTTGTAGCCAAGGTGAATGCACACAGGAAGACCTGCAGACACCATTTGATAAGAACTTGATTGCATGTCTCAAATACTTCACTGGCCACGAAGCTGAGAAAATAATTGGCAACAAATTCCAAATTTAGTCTTCTGGGTTAGACACGGAAGTTGGTTAAAGAAACAAGCCCCCCCCCTTTTTTTTAAAATCAAGAATGAAATCTAAATTTCTAGAAACCATAAGTTTAAAAACTTCTTCATCTCTAAAATTTAGTGGAATTCATAAAAAAATCACGAATATTTTATTGTGAACAGTAATCATATTGGTTCCTCCTGAGCATGAACTCTGAGCCCAGGTGATTTAGAAAGGTAATTACATCCCTGTTGACAGAGGACACTAGGGCTTTGTTTTACTTTGAAGTCTCTCGGTTTTTGTTGTTTTTTTTGGTAAAGATTTTCGGCTAACATTTAATGTGCAGATTTTACTACTAAATAGTCTATCATTCTTCTACAGGGGCATTTTTGGGAGGTGTGGAGATGGAAGAGGGGTGAAACCTGGGGGAAATTACTTTTTTGACCACACTTAATGCAATACATAGTATAGTAATAATCACTCTTGAATATTGTGTTATCTTTGATAAATTTGCATTCAGTGGAGTTGGACCTAATTATTTAAAATGTCAGGTGATAGTCTGTGCCTGTTTTTAAGAAGAAATTCTCCTTTGTGTCAGTGAGAACTGAGAGGGTCGGGTGATGCAAATTCTTGCTCTAAAGGCTAAAGCTGTTTGCCCTGTGGTCACGCAGTTGCCTGGAAAGCACCCTGCTCCCAGAAAAGGCTCAGCTGACTCCCGCAGGAAGCAGCTTGTAAATTTAGGAAAATTTACCAAAATTAAGGGGAAGAGATTTCCATACCCCCCACCTCTTAGTAAAAGTCAGGTTTTAAGGTAACGTCACTTAGTTGTCTGGGAAACTGAGAAGATGTGTGTGTGTTTGGCATATTTGCAACTGCTTGAGTTTTTTAGACCCTACAAAACGCACCAAGCTTGCACACTAGATGCTATGCAGGGAACATAGGATTTAAGGATAATTAGCTCGAGTTTCCAGTAGGGTAGTAAAATTATTATTTAAAATATAGTCTGTGTATCTTTGTTTAAATGTATCCATACAAGGTTAATTTGGCATTTGAAATAGTATGTCATACCATTTTCCTAACTTGGGCTTTCTTGGTGAATGTCCTAACAGGAAACATTATTTCTTAACATGGTAGAGACCTTCAGGAGGACAGGATGGGAATTGTGCACTAAGTAAGCTTCTGTGATGACTGTGAGAGTTGTAACTGTGGGACTGTCACTGCGTGGCCTTCACACTCTCACTAGCCATCGTTAAAATTCTCAAATGTAGACAACGCTATTATTGAGAATCATAGAGGTTAAGACAATGTGGCTCCCATTTGCAGCCTGAACAGGCAGGAGAGGCGACCTCCTTGCCACCTGGATGCTTTTCCTTAATGTGGGTGTTTTGCTTTGAATGGAGAGAACCAGGCATCTCTAAGGTTTTGCTAAATATGGCCTTCAGGCCTTTTTATTTCTCAGTAAGAAATGGTCTTATGTCTTACAAGATTTTTCATGACTTCTGTATTTTTTCTTGCCGGACTTTTTTCCAGTTCAAACTTGCTAAGCTCATTTCAATATTTGTCATTTACTAGGTTACCGATTAAAATCACATTTGAGTGATAATAGACAAACCACTGACTTTCCTAAGTCTGCAGTGATTCACAGGTTTCCCTCTGGGTCATTGTCAGGTCACCCTGCTTTGCCAAAAAAGAGTAATGAGCTAGAGGAGCTTCTGATTTGGTGTCTTTCCTTGCCACATTCCTGCCTTACAGATGACATTTGTTGACCCCCCAAATAACAACAGAAGCCAGGAAGAGACCTCAAAATTCAAAAACAAAAGAAACAAAGTATCCCTAGGGTGTCAGAGAAAACTCTTAGAATTGATAAAAAGCTACCTAATTCTAGATCCAAGAAAAATTCCTGAAGAAATGTGGGGTGGAAGCATAACAAGTAAGAAGCATAATAAGGAGAAAAGACAGGTTCGAGGCTGGATGGTCCCAAACTGTAGGTTTATGAGATGGTTTGTCTGGGTCTCCAGGAAGACTTGTGTGAACCTGTTCTCCATAAAGACAAGACCAAATTGGCAGAGATGCAGTGCATTTTTTTTGTTTTGTGGATTACTATTTGCTAGAATAAGCCAAGACCAATGGCTCCATTTCACTAAGGACTGGAAAGTGGAATTGAGCCAAAGTCTCCTCAGGGAAAGATCAATACTTTATTTACAAAGCCTTAAAATATAGTCAGCAGCTGGTTAGAGTTTTATTATCTGTTTCTCAGTTTAGGTTGATGTTTATTCACATAAATATGTAATAACTTTAAATAAAAAATTTAAACTACATATTAATCTCAAAAATTCAGATTGTAATGGGATATGAGAAAAAGCCATTCTTTGATGTGATTTTTGTGGTCTGTGTTAAAATTTGATATAAATTTGTGAGCTAATCTTAATTGTGTTGAGGCACACTCAGTAGGACATGGCATAGTTTGATACCGAGATATAAATTACAGTGATATTAAATCATCACAATAAAAATGGACCTACTAGATCCAAGTGCTAAGATTATCTACCTGTAATTTAATTCCCCTTTGTCAGTTTCTTAAATTCCTCAGATTATTTGCTTTTATAGCAAGAAACTGATTCAGAGTGAATAAAATGTTCAAAAGCAATAAATGAAATTGAAATGTGGCTGTGGTGAAAATTCATTGCCCTGATGTGACTGAGGAATGATGCGATAGATGACCTTGTTCTCTATTGGAGTTTAACTTTTTGCCCCTCTCCCTAAATGTGCACCTGCTGAGGAGAAAGGGCCCATTCTTCACGATCTGCTGGGAGCGGCAGAGATGTGGTGATACTTGACATCACATCGGCTCATCTGCCTGCGCGGACACCTCGGAGAAGTGAGGCCTCGCGTCAGGAGAGTTGGTGGAAGAGGATTCTCATGTGTCCCATGAGCTTCTGTCCTTCTGAGTTCTCCGGCAAAGTTCCCCAGCAGGTGGATGGATGTCTGCAGAGAAACAGAGGTGTAGATACACACACACACACATACTCACGGCAAACGTGGACTCAGGAGAGTCAGCCAGAGCTTCGAATGCTCCAAGGCGGAGGTCTCAGAGAACAAGTACCTGGACATTTTTTTAATTCCTTAAAGAAAATAAACCATTCCTATGCTCCATCTCTTGGAGAATTATCTCAACATTTTCATGAAAAAGAAAATGTGCTCTAAATTACGATGAACACTAAAAAATATTCTACCTCGTAACAGTAAGACATTTGCAAAACAGAATCTTCTAGAAGTTACTGGTGAAACAAAAATGCTATGAGGTTACGCTGGAAATATATTAGAATCTTATCATATGTGTCATTCTTATGGAACATGGATTCCTAGAAACCGTGGATCAAATTGTATCTCCCCCCCAAAAAAACATAATGCACTGAGTAAAAAGCCCAATGCAGAGAAGCCGAAGCCAACAGTCGGACAGAGAGCTCGTTCCCACAAAGCCCCAGAGTAGGTGGCCTTGTGGAGTCACAGAAGCGGCGGTCTGCAGTACCGCTCCAAGCAGACATAACCTTCCCGAGAGCTGGTAGGAGTCCAGGAACTTTCTCCTCCTCTCAGGAATGTTAACGCACCAATATCTGAGGAGTACAGGTTACATAACGGAGCACAAATGCCTCATGTCAGCTACCGAAGCATGGCTGGGACTCAAGAAGTGCCTGTAAGCGACACGTTAAAATATTAATACCAACTTCAAACTTTGCGAATAGCAGGGTTGGCACCTGAGGAGTCAGGATGTGCTCCTGACATCTCATATTAAGGTTTGCCTCAGCAGCTTTCTGAACAAGTGGGAATTTCTCTACAGCACATCCTCTGATATCGGCCGGTACAGGGTGACTGTAATCCTGGAGGTGACACTGTGTCAGCAGAAAGGGAAGATTTCAATCAGGCCATTCTCATTGTCTGATGAAGGGATCTTTATGACTCTGTTGTTCATCAGAGGGCACCAATGAAGCTCCTTGTGTTATATGGTTCGTAGGCGAGAGTAGAGGGCAAAATACGGGCTGTGAAAAATGGACCCTACTTAAAGCAATGTGCTTTTAAAACAGAGAGAAATCTAATGCAAATGTCAGTTCAGTAAGTGTTATTGAATTATTAGACATTTAAGTAAAAATACACCCCTTAACTGCCTTTATATGCAATTAAAGCTTTGATTAAATATTAATGCCCTAAGATTAAAGGGCCACCAGTGTGTGTGTTTTGAAGCAGTACCCCCCAAAGATGAACAGGAGGTGCTGCAAACTAGCCCCATTGTGTGTATTTTGCAGGTGCTAACACCTGGGCCAGATTGGAGCATGGAGGCCCCATTGGCCAGCTTCGATAGTTCCCGGGATCTGGGCCAGCCAAGCTGGGTGGAGCTTGGATGCCCTGGGAAACTCCCCGGCTCCTGTGAGCCCCTGGTAAGCCCTAAAGCAAGGTCCTTCTGTAGAAATTGAGGAGCAGGTTGGAAGGGAGGGCTAAGCCATCAGGACACTCGTGGAAATGCAGCCACACCCGAGACGCTGTGCTAACGGGAGGTGTCTGCCAGGGCTTAAGAAAGCAGCTCATTTGGGTATTTTGTTTTATTTTATATTTAAAAAATGTTTTTCCTTCTATCTGATGGCTGTGTCTCAAACCCAGGCACACCTTAGCGTCTTAAGGTTTTCTTTTTTTTTTTGAGACAGAGTCTCACTTTGCTGCCCTCAGTAGAGTATTGTGGTATCACAGCTCACAGCAACCTCAAACCTTTGGGCTCAAGTGAGTCTCTTGCCTTAGCCTCCTGAGTAGTTGGGACTACAGGTATCCTCCACGACACCTGGCTGTTTTTTAGAGACAGGATCTCGCTCTTGCTGAGGCTGGTCTATAACCTATGAGCTCAGGCAATCCACCCACCTTGTCCTCTCAGAATGCCAGGATTACCGGAGTGAGCCTGTGTCTTGAGTTTTTGTGCCTTCCTTCTAGCCACTGGTAGTGTGTCCTGGATGGTGGGCATTGTCCCCTATGTAGGACCACGGCATTGTGTAACAGCAGCCGGGGCTGTGGGAGCAGATGTGCCACCCACACTGTCCACAGAGGCTGCACCAGGACGGAGCCTGGGCCCCTGGACACGGTGGTGAGGGTGGGGACATGGCTGGCAGCCCTTCTGTCTTTCTGTGGTGAGGGAGTTCCTCGCCCGGCCTCCCTGCTCAGAGCTGCCCATGTGAGGGTGGGGACGTGGCTGGCAGTCCCTCTGTCTGTCTGTGGTGAGGGAGTTCCTCGCCCAGCCTCCCTGCTCAGAGCCGCCCATGCCTTGAGCAGACAGTCTTTAGTCCGGTCAGTACGGATCCCTAAGGAGCCAACACCTGGGAGGCACAAAGACAAAGCGCGGGTGCAGGAGGAGTCCGGCCAGGCCTCCCTCCACCCCCCTTACACCCATCTGCGCCTTGGAAAACCCAGCA
Organism: Galagoides demidoff; assembly: GCA_963574575.1. Lineage (NCBI taxonomy): Eukaryota > Metazoa > Chordata > Mammalia > Primates > Galagidae > Galagoides > Galagoides demidoff. Next base: position 16,181 of record CAUYQV010017098.1, on the reverse strand, counting down.
CGGCTCAGGGCTTCTCCGGGCTGAGTGGGGAAGTGGAGAGCCACGCTTAGGTCTCAGTGTCCCGTGTGCTCTGGCCTCCTAGGACTGTCTGGGGAGCCTCCTGTAGATTTCCCAGAGAAAGAGCCGGGGCCTGGTGAGGGTCTGGTCGGGTAGCCAGGATGCGGGCCAGGCACATGGATTCTGTCCTGGATGTGGGCACAGTGGAGCAGGTGGATTCGGGTAATTCCTTCTCCCTTTCAGCTCCTCTCTGTTAACACTGCCCACATAGGACTTAGGTCCCTCCAGCCCAGAGGCCTGGATGCCTGTGGTTCTTAGCACCTGTACGTTGATCTCTTGGCCTTGCCAGGCTTCTGCTCTGTGAGCAGATACTCATGAAGCAGTGTGTGTCGTAAGGCCCATGCTGGGTGCCCACGACGACACGAAGAATGCTAGAGGGACACAGAGTGGTTGGGGCAGGGACACCTGGCCCACGGCCAGGCTGGGCATGACGGGCAAGGAGGGGCTGGGATGGGGAGCTGGCGGGGATTTGTAATACAGAGGGCGGCCTCTCCTGGGGCTGGGCAGGATTCGAGGCCCTGAAAGTTCACAGAGTGGACTGGAGACCGAGTAGCCCTAGCTGTGAGCAGGGAGGGGACTCTAACACACATTGCCACCACAGAACTGGCCATGGGAGTGGCTCTCTGGTCAGTGGCTGGGGTTGGAATGAGGGACGGACGCCAGGCTGAGAGCTCTAATGACATGAGGAAATAGTGGACATCTCTGGAATCTCTTGGCCAAGTGTTGGGGTAGACTCCACACCTGCTGCGTGGATGAGGGGGGCCCCTCCAGCCCCTCCTTGGCCACCCTGAACATGGCTCCCAAGCTGCCCTCACCCCATCTGGGCTTTGCCCTGGGCCACAAAGGCGAGTTTTCCCAGAGGTGTAACAGAGAACTTTCCTGCGCTCGAGTCAATTCTCGGTTTTGCAGGAGGAATAAGAGTGCAGGGAACTCGCAGGCCTTGCCTGGGGTGCCACTGTACGCACCTGAGGGCCAGGCCCACGGCTTGAATGAGGGGCATTATTGAACTTCAAGCTAAATGCAGTCTCTGACTGTAAGAACCTGTCGTCTGTATTTACTAACTTTTAGCAGGGTAGAAACCGCTGCATTTTTACTTGCTAAGTTAAGAGTGTTACCGTGCTGGGTGATTGGGTTGCTTGAAAGGAGATGGAATCTCTTTGACTTCTTTGGAGTTTTTAACCTGTATCTGTTTAGGTGCCTGTGGCCAGTGTGTGGTCTGGCTATGTCCTCTCCAAGGGCCCAGCAGAGGAGAGTCCTCAACATGTGTTAATAACTGAGGATCCCTGGGCAGTGGGTTTTTTTATCATGATTTCACATGAGCTTTGGAGCAGGGCTGTTGGAGCACGGGTAGGCCTGGCCTCCCCAGCCTCCCACCCACCCAGTGGAGACTTCTGGGTCTTCCTCCTGCAGATTCCTCAGAGGTCCAACCCACGGTCGCCTACGGGCCTCCTGGCCCTGCCTGGAGATGCTCTTCCCCTGCCCTGCCCTGCAGCAGGTGGCCTTTGGGCCCCATGGTAAGACCCCTCTGAGCTTTCCCTGTAGAGGTGGGCTCAGAGCTCTCGTGGGCCAGGCCAGAGCCGGCGGTGGTGCTCTGCCCCCGTCTGCCCCGTTCAGGAGAACCGCCGAGGAAGATGCCCAGCAGCCTCCTCAGCTTGCACTTCTTTATTCAAACCAGACCCCCTCAAAATGCAAAACGAATTGTATCTTTTTCCGAAAAATAAACAGAAATGCATGTATTTAGAAAATAAGAAAATTTAAAATTCTCCCAAATCCCATCACCTAGATAATTGTTTGAATCCATGTGTATGCATGTACATACATAGAACACGTGTTGCCAATTTCTGTGCATGTCATTCAATATTATTATACAATGTAACATTTAATGGCTATGATGGATTTACTCCATGTATTATATGTCACATTTATTTAACTAACTTCCCATATTAGTTTATTTAGATTATTTTCAAGATTTTATTATTGAGAGCAAGACAGAGATCAGTCTTTTTTTTTCTGAGACGGAGTTGCACTCTGTCGCCCAGGGTAGAGTGAGATGGCATCATAGCTCACAGCAACCTCAAAGTGAGCCTCCTACCTCAGCCTCTTGAGTACCTGGGACTACAGGTGCCCCTCATGACACCCGGCTGATTTCTCTATTTTTTGTAAGATGGGTTCTTGTTCTTGCTCAGGCTGGTCTCAAACTCCTGGCCTCAAGTGTCCTCCCACCTCGGCCTCCCGGACTGTTAGGGTTACAGGTGTGAGCCACTGCACCCAGCCTGAAAGATTAATCTTTGCAAGTGAATTTTACATTTAGCAAATTCAAGAAAACCTCTTTCAGGTAGAATTGCATGGGTGTAAGTGTCCCATTCCAGGACATGGGGCACCAGCATTGGGAATGGATGACAGTAGGCAACAGTGGGTGACAGTGGGTGACAGTGGCCAAATGTGGGCAACAGTGGGTGATGGTGACAGTGACAGTGGCTAATAGTGGGTGACAGTGCATTATAGTGACAAAGTGGGTGATAATAGGTGAAAATGGGGATAGTGGGCAACAGATACCAGTAGTGGGTGACAGTGAGCCACAGTGAGTGACAGTAGGGGCCATGGCTGGGGCTGCCAAGGCTCTGCCAGTCCTGCTGAAGCTTCTCACTGTTGCCGGAAGGTTTCAGGGAAACTCAGACCCACACTTCCAGTAATGCTAGTTGAGCCCTCCCTGGGCACCTGACACCCTTACCTAAGTGAGGAACAGGTGAGTGCTGTCCTGGGAATCCCCTCGTCTTCAGCCCCAGCACAAGGGAACCTCTGCTCTCAAATCCCGCTTGCCAGGGCTCCTCAGTAGGCTGACAGCTCCTGGTAAGGCAGGTGTGAGCACAGGGCTTTATAGTTCACACAGTCCCCCTGGGCATGTTTTATATCATCCTCACAACAATTGTGCACAGAAATACCATTATTTTCTGCACCTGTGGATGAATAACCTAGGTGGGCCCAACATCAGAGGGCAGAGTCCTGCCTCCCTGGGGTGCTTCTCAGATGGATAAAGACCCCAGTCCTGGGCCTCTCTGCTGCCAAGGGCCAAGGGCCTCCCTGGAAAGGCAGTGGACAGGGCCAGTCCTTGTAGCCCTTAGTTCCAACTTGGGAGCAGGACATTGGCAGGACCAGGTTGTTGGGCTTGGCGCCCGGACATTGGGAGGCAGCAGGACGTGGCGTGTCGGCACTGAAGCGTTTCCTTCCAGAAGACCAGGCCTTTCTAGGCAGCACTGTTGTGCTCATTAAGACAGGTCAGATGTGGGCTTGTCCACAGTGACATCTCTCTTAAAGATCGTGGCATGAACATGTATGGCAACAAGAGGCAGGAGGGCACCACGGTGAACACGGGCCTCCGAGATGTGCTGGGGCAGAGCGGAGGGCCCTGGGCTGCAGGCGGGTCAGGCCAGAGAAACCAGGGAAACCCGCAGACCTTGCCCCACTCTGGGAAGGCAGCTCCGGAATCTCCAGCACAGCCAGAGGCTCTTAGGAGCAGATGGATCAGAAGCCCACCTCTCCAGGACTGACACCTTTGAATGTAAATAATTTTAGGGTGTTGCCGGGGGTCCAGCCTTTCTCCTCAGACCTGCTCATTGATTGTTTGCAGTGGTAACAACAACACTGCTTTTGAACTTGCCTCTTCTCGTTTTTTTGTCCTAGAGAGCCCATGGTACTTTTAGCAAATCACATTCCTGTGAATCAGAGCTTCTTAACATTTTTTAATGCCATGGGTCCTTTTGGCAGCTTGGGATGGCTATGGATGCCCATGGATGTAGCCTTCTGAGATGAATATATTTAAATGCATAAAATATGCAGGGGAAATTTCACAGGTAAATTAGTCATGTTAAAAAAAAAAACTATGTTTTCATAGTAATGTGTCTCTCTTTACTAATATATTTAATAACAAGTTAGGTCTGTGGACAATTCTGAACTAGTGAACAGAGATGATGTTCTGAGATGCCTGCGTCCATGACATGACGCAGGTGTAAACTGGCCACAGCATCGCAGGTGCTGCCAAATTCCCTCGTGGTCTGATGATTATTTCAGGATGAAAAGAATTGATAGATTTCAGGTGGACACTGATTAGGACAGCGAAGGAGGAATTTTTCCCACCCAAGTTCACAGGGCCCAGCTTCAGAACGTCTGCTCTGAAGTAAACAGAAATGGGCAGTTGTGCTTGGAGGAGCCTGGAGCCCAGAGCGGCTGAGCGCTTGGTCCAAGGCCACACGGTGAACGAGAGCGTCTGTTTAATACGCAGCCCGGTCGCGCTGTCTCCCATCTCCACGTTAGCACTGGGCTTGAAGTGGGTCCTAATCCAGAGATTTCGTCCTAAACTGCTTCCAAAAGATTAATTGACTACATTTACTAAAACGATGAAGACTCTTGGGGAAATGACAAGAAGTCCATAAAGCATTTTAGGAAACACGAAAAGAGTTTACGTTATCAATAATATAAAATCCAAACCAAACCACATAAACAGAATGTTTCAGCTAGGGGAGGAGCATAAGATTCATTTTTTTCATTTTTGGTTATGCTATAAAATGAGTAACAAAGCCGCTTGAAAAAATCCTTTAGACCAACATTTAAGTGTAAAAGAAATAAACATTTGTGAACACGTGAGCTGTAAATGCCGCTTACTATATTTTGATGGCAAAGGGGAACATGACCATTGGGTCCTCATGTCCTATACTGCCAAAATTCTTTACAAAATAAAGTGCTTTGGAGGAAGTAGGGTACCCAAATACATATTAATTTCATAGATTTCTAGAAACATATACCTGGTGTCCATAAAAATTGCACACGAACTTTATGGCCACCCTGTACTAAAAAGACTGGAACAGTAAGTGGCTATTTCCTCATTTAAGTAATAATGTAAATGAAAAGGTGGGCAATTTAACTCTTTCACTCTTTTCATACGTCAAAAGTTTAATTTCCCCTAAATATTTCCTTTCCAGTAATTTGTTTTTAAATCTCCATGACTGTCAAGGTCATGTGCACGATGAGCAGGGCGTCATCGTCCCTGTGATGAAGATGTCCTAACCCGTTCACAGCGAGCTGTCCCTGGAGGAAGCGCCCTCTGCCTCTCTGCCACCTCAGAGCTGGCATCCTCTGGTTCCTGCCAGCCTCCTACCCCGACCCAGTCTCAGCGGTGGGATGACCTCGGCCATCTCTTCCGCCAGCTCCTGTTCTTGCTACACCGAGAACATGGTGAGGAAGGTGTGAGCCCGAACTTGGGGGTCCCATCACCTGCAGAAGGCCCTGCGCCTCTGCCCCACCCTCCCTGGACGCAGGGTCCCTCCTTTCTGCAAGCAGCCCCCAGCCTCCGCCCACATCCAGGGCACCCTGGCCCTTGTCCTGCATGTCTCTTCCCCCTCAGATTAGCCCCACCCAGCAGCAGTTTCCTTTCTCCTTCCAGAGAGAAGAGAAATAGTCAAGTGCATCTGAGTGACTAAAAAGCAAGCCAGGCAGGTCCCAGGAAGGGGCTGGCTACAGAGACCTAGCCAGGCAGGCCCCACATGGCCCAGTGGGGTGGTCTTAGAGGCCACTGGACCCCTCAGCCTTCAGCTTCTGTAAAAACCTGGTATAATACAGGGCTTGGCTGCCTGGATCCCAGCCCCTTGGATAATGCCACTGGTCCATGAAACCCCCTCCTGCTCTCATCTGTTTCTCCTTGTGTGCTCCGTCTGTTAGGTTGCCCTGCCTCAGCCCTGGACACCCATCCACCATGGTCTGGCCCTGAGTCTCCCCTTCCCAAGAATGTACTTCCATTTTTGTTAGTACAGGGGCTCTCACTACCCCTTTGCAGATGCTCTGACCCCACCCTGCTTCCTGAGTGAGACCCCTGCCCCGGCCCTCTGCCATCCCCACCCTGCTCCCTGAGTGAGACCCCTGCCCCGACCCTCTGCTGTCCTCCTCCTGCTTCCTGAGTGAGACCCCTGCCCCGGTCCTCTGCCATCCCCACCCTGCTCCCTAAGTGAGACCCCTGCCCCGCCCCTCTGCTGTCCTCCTCCTGCCCTCTGAGTGAGACCCCTGCCCTGGCCCTCTGCTGTCCTCCTCCTGCTCCCTGAGTGAGACCCCTGCCCCAGCCCTCTGCTGTCCTCCTCCTGCTCCCTGAGTGAGACCCCTGCCCCGGCCCTCTGCTGTCCTCCTCCTGCTCCCTGAGTGAGACCCCTGCCCCGGCCCTCTGCTGTCCTCCTCCTGGCTCCTGAGTGAGACCCCTGCCCCGGCCCTCTGCTGTCCTCCTCCTGGCTCCTGCTAGCTCCCTCTTACTCCTGATCTCTCCTTGCTCCTCTAACCTTTGTTGGATTGCCTTCACTTCCCCCCCTTTTGTTTCTGTGGGGTTCTCTAAACTGTTTGCTCATTTAAAAAAACTCTGCATCTTCCACATTACCCCCTGCTCCCCCGCACATCTCTCTGTCCGGCTTCCTGCGAGCTGGATGCCTGCGGCTCGCCATGGCAACAGTGGAGGGGCCAGGGCCGCAGTGCAGACAGCCCCGCCTATGCCTCAGCTTCCCCTTCTGCATGGAGGAAGGGCTGGAAGCAGCAGCCTAGGACTCCTGAGAGAGTGAAGAAGAACATTCCAGAAGCCTAGCCCCTTGCACCAGGCCTGTAAGGCAGCAACAGGAGTTTTAGATTTGTGGAGCAATAGCTTCTTGCTCATTTGTGACATTGTTGCTGAAAATTGATAGGTCACGTAAGTGTGTGGACACAGCACCTCCACACCCACCCCACGGGGAGCCTCCTGCCACAACTCGGGGGCTGAGGAAGAAGCCTGCCTCCCCCCATGACATGGGCCCCCGGTCTTTTTCCTTCTTGGGGAAGCTCAGCCCAAGTCAGCCTGCCTCGGGTCACTGCAAGGACTGTCCTGGAGCAGTGTCGGAGCCTCACTGACCCCAAGCCCTGTGGGCAGGGGCAGAGCATTTCCCAGCCTGGGCTCCTGATTATAAATTTAAAAGAGTTTCTCCTGTGAGAGCAGATGCCCAGGCGCTTCCTGAGATGTCCCTCCTTTCTCTTTGGGCATCAGCTCTTCCCACTTTTAAAGACACACAGCACACAAAAAACGCAGCCATGCGTGCAGCCCGGACGCTGCTCAGAGTCTCAGCCCCTTCCCAGGGCTCTGCAGTGGTCTAGGGGCGGCTGCATTCACCCTTTGCCTTCTGGTGGCTTCTGAACCATGAAGTCCTGGGCGGCAGCGGGGCAGGGCCTGGGGCCCCTGGGGGTTGGGCTCCTGGGGTGATGCTCCCTGTGTCCCCCAAGGGTTCCCATTCCTGGTTCCCCTCCTGATGACCCAGGGTGTGGCTGGAGAGCCCTCATGCGTGGGGGTCAGTGAGAGCACCCTGGCAGTTAGCAGCACAGCACTGTCCTTGCCCATGGCATACTGCGGGGCCCTTTACACTGTGCTGAGAGTGAATGGGAAGGGGGCCTGAGGAGCCAGGCACAGCCTGGGACCAAAGGCCACAGCCTGCCCTGCTGGCCACCATGCAGCACCCTGCCCACTATGCCTTTGCACCCATTCTGGCCTCTCACAGTGGCGGCCTCTCTCTGGGGTCCTTTACTACTGCCAGAGAAGTCTCCAGAAGCACATCTGTGCCCCTCTCACCCCCCAAAGTCTGCAGTGGCTCTCACTGCCATTCGAATAAGCCAGGGGTCTTGTTCCAGCCTTGTTCTCCATTAGCTTTGCACACTGGGGTTACTGTCCTCAGGCGCTATCTGCATCTGCCCCTCCTCTGCCCTGCCAGCCCCCCAGTTCTACATGTTCAAATCCTTGTCTGTCCACAGAGGCCAGTACCTGACTCACCTGGAGCTTCCCAGGAGTACACGGACAGAGGAGCACCTGGAGGGTCAGCTGCGGCAGACTGGGCTGAGGGGGAGGCGGTGGTGCCTGGGTGGAGGCTGGAGCCACTGGACCCTGTGTGCTGCTGATAGGAACACGACACGGTGGGGCCACCATGCTGCAGAAAACCCTGTGCTGGTTCCTCAAACCCTGCGAATACAATCAGCCCGTGTCTCAGCAGTCCCAGCTCTGGATGCACACTCACAGGGAGCAGAGGCAGGGAGTTGAGGCAGATCTCTGCACACTCAGAGGAAGCGGAAGCAGGGTCTCAGAGAGACATTTACACACCCAGGTTCATGGCACAGCTTCCCCAAGGGCTACAATGTGTAAGGTACCACGTATCTGTATCCATCGAGGGATCATGGACAGGCAGCATGTGGCACAGCAGACAATGGAATCTAATGCAGCCTTAAAACAGGAAGAAATCCTGACACAGCTGCAACAAGGTGGCACTTTGAGGGCATTGCTCTGGGTGAACTGAGCCAGTCACGAGAGGACAAGTATGGCCCAGGTCCACTCATGGGGCCCTTAAAGCCGTGTGATCCACAGAGACAGGGCATAGGACAGTGAGTGCCAGGGGCTGGGAGTTAGTGCTTTAAGGGACAGCAGAAGAAAGTCCTGGAGGCAGGTGGCAGAGACGGCTGGATGGCACTGAGAGAGCACTTCCCACCACTGACCTGCACACATAAAAGCAGTTAAGATAGCACATTTTCTGTATATTTTGACACGATTTTTAGAAGAGGTCCAGACCACAGATTATGTCTTAATGCCCACTGTGAGGTCAGGGCCAGGGGTTCACTTGGGCCAGGATGGGTGGGAAGGCCTGGGCCATGCCTTGTGCCCTGCACTCTGGCTGCAGCGTGAATACAAAAGAACTGGAGGTTGGTGAGTGGCCCTACTCTCTAGCCTCAGGCCTCTGAGGGTGTGGGGTTATTGCCGGGGCCTGAATGTCCATATGCTCACCAGTTAGTTCTGAGGACTGAGTAAATGACTTATACCGGGTTTATGTGGCTGGCTACCACAGGTCACTGTCCACAGACTTCTGACCCTCCTTTCTCAGTAACAGGACTGTCACTGGCACCTGGCCACCTGGTGAGAGCACGGCCCTCCTCCTTCATGCATGTAGGTGTGACTATGTAACATTCTCTAAAGGGAGTTCAGCAGAGAAAGAGCCTGGGCCCTAGACACTGGACACGGCAGCCTCCCCAATTCCAGCCGGGGAGAGTCTTGGTGGGGAGGCAACTCCCAGTTATGGCCAGGCAGATGACAGCAAGGGCCCCTCACGTGGTAGTTCATTTAAATTAATTAGAATTAAATACAATTTATGATTAATTTTTTCAATTGCACTATCCAGGACCAAATGCCCAGCAGCCACAGGGGCCAGTGGTGACCACCTGCATGGCCTGTACAAAGTGTTCCCATACACAGAAGCTGGGAAGGAGCCTGGGTTTCTGAATGACCCCCAGGGCCAGAGCTGACACATCTGAGCCCCTCGGCAGCAGGGGATGTCATGAGGGAAAAGTAAACAGTGTATGTCAGTCACTGCATTGTGGGTCCCTTTGTTACGGCTCGGCAACCTCGCCTGTGTATTTGCAGGTGTATATATGTATACACACACGTGTGCTGTACAGATGTCCGTGCACATATACACAGGTACACAGATAGATGAGGTCACAAACACGTGTGGATGCTGTTGTGACTGATAAAATGTGAAGCCCTTTATAAGCCTTGGGAACCCAGAAGTTTTTTGTCCTATATGTTTTGTCAGAAAGTACTGAAAGTATAGCTACCATCCATTTGTAGATCTCAGTCCTCTGATGCTGACCACCTGAAAGGGCCTGGAATTGCTGAGCCCGGCACAAAGCACAGGTAGGATCCGAGGAAGAGGAAACAGAAGGCGCCTGGGTCGGGGGCTGCTGGCAGCACTGATCCCAGCCCACTCCTGTGCCCGGAGGTCTGGTGGGCACCACTGGGTTTGGCCATTGGCCTTGGCCCAAAGCTGTAGGTCCCAGCCTGACTCTAGAAGTTGATGGTTCCAAGCAGACAAAATAAACTAGTCCCCAAGTGTCCAGGCCCAGGGGTCAGTCAGTGTTCCAACACATTTATTTAATGTTTTAAAACTCATGGTTTTTTAAAAAAATTTTTATTAAGTCATAGCTGTGTACGTTAATACTATCATGGGGTACAGTGAGTTGTTTCTATATACAATTTGGAATACTTTCATCCAACTGGTCAACATAGCCTTCATGTTTTAAAAACTTTTCATAGATTTAGGGTACAAGGGCAGTGTTGTTGCATGGATATATTATGTAGCAGTGACGCTCGGCTTGTAGTGAACCTGTTACCTAAACAGTGTACCATGGTACCCTGTAGGTAATTTCCCATCCCTTGCCCCGCCACTGCCCTCCCCTGGAGTCCCCCTGTGTGCTCCTGGGTACCCAGAGCTCAGCTCCACTTAGGATAGTGGCCTCTAGGACTTGAAGAAGAAGGTACTAGAATTCACATCTCTGTTTCACAGATGGGAAAACAGGCTCAGCGGGTGAAGTGAGGTTCGCAGAGTCACACAGCTGGGAGAGGCACGTCCACTGTGCACACCCCACCTCTCTGTGGCAGCTGGAGGGGGCACGTGCAGGGGGTGTGAAGGGGGTGTTTGCTCCTGCGAGGCCTCACCACCTGCTAGGAAACATCTCCCACACCCCAGGACTCCCCGCCCCTCCGCCCTTGGCCTCTGTCCGGGCTGCCGAGTAACAGGCTATCGTGCTTAGCTGTCTGATGTGTGAGCACGTCCCCTAGGCATTTGCAGTGACAGTTAAGAAATTTATTTTGTGTAGTCACTAAGTATCTTTTACTAAGTGACAACAATTCTCTTTCCTGGGCCTTCATGACAGGGCGCTGTGGATAGGGCCAGCATCTGTCCAGCAGGGTTTCGTCACCGTCACATCCAGGTATATGCTCCATGGCTCTGGAGCGCCAGCAGCCAGGGTCTTTGGGCCAGAGGACGTAGCAAGTGGCCTGTGACCCTAGAATTCTCCCTCGTGAAAACCGCCCTCTGACCCTGTTTGGGCCACTATATTAGTTTCATACTATGAGGAAAATATTCGAGGTTGGATAGTTTATGAAGAAAGTGTGGTTATTTGGCTCATGGTTCTGTGGCTGAAGCAGAAGCCTGGCACCGGTGTCTGCATCTGCGGAGGGCCTCAGTGAGCTTCCCGTTGATGTAGAAGGGGAAGGGGAGCAGGTGTGTCATGAGAGAGAGAGAGAAGCAGGGGAGAGAGTGGAAGGGCTTCCAGGATCTTTTAAACAACCAGTGAGTTAATAAAGCCAGAACTTGCTTATCCTTATTCACAAGGAACGTACTCCATGACCAATACACCTCCCACCAGGCCTCACCGCACCACTGGAGATTGAATTTCAACATGAGGTTCAGAGGGGCCCATCTGGTCTGACTGAAGCCACAGCACAAGTGGTGAAATCCAGCCCACCTGGGGAGACTTAAGAGGGGGACTTCCAGGGACCCCTAATGGGGGTAGAGTTTACAGGACAGGGTGCCAGAGGGATAGTGAACTTTTCCCAGGTAACTGTGACCTTAGGGAAGGCTGAAGAACCCAGCAAGGCCGTGTAAGCCAGGAGAGTAGGAGCCTGTAGGGACACACAGGATGTGCTGTGTGCAAGCCAGCCTCAGGAGACACTTGGGGACCTTCCGGCTTCCTAAAGTCAAAGGAAAACCCAGGGCAGACACCAAGGGCGAAGTGGCCATGGGGTGAAGCATAGATCAGATCAATGTCTCAGGTTAGCACACTGTCATTAAGCTGAGCTCAGAGGGGGTTAGTGGGCAGTGCTTAAGAGGCTTTGCTCCTCCTGGGATGAAAATGAGACCCCAGGGAACTAGCAACAAGGAACAGTACACTTGGAGTGGAGGCCAGAGGAAGGGATGGTTACTGGACGGGAGGCCCTGGCCCCTCGCGCCCTTCCTCCTCCTCAGCAGGGCCTGGGGCTCCCACCCAAGGTCTGCACGGGCTGGCCCTGCCCTAGCTAGGGGGGTCCCCGGCTGGGTGGTCAGTTCAGGCAGCTCAGGAATCACTGGCTCCAGAGAAGTATGTGACCCCCCCCCCCCACCGTGAGCCAATGAAGTCTCCAGTAGTGGTCACTGGGGGGAAAGGGGGGCTGGTGGCACCTGAGTCCCTCTCTTGGGTGTGACCAGGAAGCTCATGGCCTCCTTGCTGGGAGCCAACTGTCTCTACACGGAGAAGCCCAAGGTCAAGACCTGTGCCACAGAAGGCAAAGGGAAGAGGCCAGAAGAACTAGCCCCGGGCGACGTTGTTGAGGCGTGGTCGAGACTCACCCGAAACGCATCTCATGACTGGACTTTGGGGTCTCTGGGACACATTCTCCCTTCATTGTCTGGGCTGATTGGAGGGGGTTTCTTCTGTGACTTGTGACTGACAGCGTCCTGATCGACACGCTGTGACCCCAGTTTCCACAGAGCAGCACCTGCAGGCTGGACAAGGGGAACAGTGGCATTCTCAGAGGCCTGGAGGCTGGACAAGGGGGGCAGCAGCACTCTCAGAGGCCTGGAGGCTAGAGTAGCTGCTGCATCTGAAAGCACCACATAACTCACCTTCCTCAGGTGACAGCTCGTAGAGGATGACATCTGTCGTGCCATGGCCCTCTTATTAGGGGTGCAGGTTGGCCAGCCCAGGAAAGACAGTTAGAGTTTGGGTAGGAGGTAAAAATCTCAGAGAGGGCCTAGTCCTATATTTTCACAATTATTTCCAAATTTGCTTTCTTCTCCCCAGCGTGAAAGTTGGAGGCCCATGGGGTCAGCTGGATAGGACCGATGACTGTGCTGTCAGATAGTGCCCCCACAGGGCACCCGCTGTGCTGGCCTTGTCAGGCATCAAGCCCTTCTCCTGGTCCTGAGGCCAGTGGTCTTCTAACCTCACATGCTCTGAGTAGCTGCCCAAGTAGTCTCCAAAATGCCAGGAGGAAACTCTTTGTGCTCTCTGTTCCTATAACATGTTTGATTTCAGACCCTTAAAGCAAATGACATTTGGTATCAAACACAGAGACAGATCTGTCCCTGGTAAATACCATAGCCACACCTGTGCACACAAGGGTGCCTACACAAGCACCAGGTGTGCACACTGCCTGGTGCCCTTGGAAGTGTCCACCATGGCCCACAGGGAGCCGTTTTCCCCAAATTCAGGAGTTCTGGAATGCCAGCTCTCTTGGGGAACCTTTATAATGGAGACCTGGAACTGTGCCACCTCGTGCCCCTGCATAGACCGAGGCCCCCATCCTTCCTCTGAGATAACCTGCCACCCACCCCTGTGTTCAAGCACCACGGTTGTCCAGCTCCAGATTAGTGGCCAGCTGTGGGCCTCATTCCTGCACCAGGTACACTATGTCACCTCCTGGGGCAGGGTCCCCAAGCCTGGCTTCCCTGCCCCTCCCCGTGGCAGCTTCAGCCCTCAGGCCTGCGTCCCTATGCCACTCTCCACCCCTGGTAACAATGTGGCCTGATGCCTGGACTGGACTCCTGGGTCCTGTGTGAACCATCAGCTTGCAAATGACCGGGTCCCAGGCAGTGTCCACAAAGCCTAACCACAGGTGACCCAAAGGTTGCCTGACTGCCCCCTGATGCCTGGACCTTGGACAGCAGCCTCGGAACAGCTTCCCAGAGCAGGCCAGACTTTTTACTTTTACTTTTTTAAGAAGCATGAAGTCCACTGTGTAGGGCAGAACTCCCATTACAGACGTTCTGCTTACCTGGGAGAGCAGGGCGTGTGGAGCGGCAGTGCCAATGGGCAGGGCAATGTGCCCTGGGGCAGCATGTTCTAGCCTTTTCTCCCAGAAGAGAGGCTCAGATTATATGCTGTGCTCTAGAAGGCTGAGTGCGCCAGAGGAAGTCCTGGTGATGCAGCCCCACCGAGCCGCCTGTGGGCTCATTCTCTAGTGTCCTTTCGGCCCCTCCGGTAGCTGGGTGCTGCTGGGGCTCACCCAGTGCTTTCCCCAGAGCAGGGGTGGGGAGAGTCGAGTCCTCCTCACACACCCTTCCTCTCACCCAGCTCCATTACGGTGAGTGGTGACTTTGTTCTTGTAATTTTAGCATGGATGTGTGACAGCGTTTTATACCAGATGCTGAATTGTGAAAGAGGAGAGGCTCCTGGCCACCTGTCTCCTCTTCAGGTCTGATGCTGACTGAACAGCAGTGCAGGAAAACTGCCGGGTGAATGCACAGGGCCGAGGCCCCCGCCGTTGCCTCAGCCCCCAAAATGCTGCTGTGAGCCTTCCTCAGGGGAATACAGGCACTAGGTACAGAAGCCCAGGTTGGGCTGAACAACGTCAATATAGACCACAAAGCCCTGTTGGCCCCAAGCTGCAGGACAGGAGGACAGAGGCCCAGCTGAACAGGCTTGGCCTATGATGGCACAGGCAGAAGAGAAGCCACAAGGAAAAGTCACCTACATCCAGGCTCTGGGCATCACCTAGATCAGGGTGGTGTAGGACAAAGTCCTTCCTTTCCATCTGGAGTGGCACCCCCATCAGCCTCACCCTATGTAAGTGACCGGTGCTCTCGAGAACACTCTCCTGGCACTTAGCAAGACATGAGCTCCGTGAAAGCTGAGGCCAAATCTGACCGAGTGGGCCCTACACTCCCAGTGCTGAGACCAGTGCCTGGCACGTGCTGGACACTGAGGGGAGGACACTTTGCCATCTGCCCCTTCTCCTAGAGCCACCCAGGTCACATATCAGGCAAGGCAAGTCTTCTCCTGGAAGTCCAGTATTTTGTCTACCTCTGCATGGTATTTTGAGTTCCTCCACAAGGACACATCCTTGCATGGGGAGGAGGCATCAGTGAAGAACAGAACCCCCCGCTTGCCTCTGCGGCATCATGGTGGGGCTGACTCTCGGGGACCACATGACAGTAAATGAGGGGAAGCTGGTCTGGGATATGGTCACAGCCAGGGCCATGGCCCCAGGCCACTCCCAGAACTCTGCAGCTGAACTGTGGGGAGAGGGAAATACAGGTACTCTAGGGCAGGTCTGAACCTTTGGGAAATCATCTGATCTTGTCCTAGGGGTGCCATAAGCAAAGTTCATTAGAGGCTTGGGACAGATGCAGGAGGTTATCCCCCAGAAAGGTAA
Source organism: Galagoides demidoff (assembly GCA_963574575.1). Taxonomy (NCBI): domain Eukaryota; kingdom Metazoa; phylum Chordata; class Mammalia; order Primates; family Galagidae; genus Galagoides; species Galagoides demidoff. The sequence goes on along the minus strand of CAUYQV010017098.1, from coordinate 1,120 downwards.
AGGAACTCACATAGTGGGGACCAGGTAGAGGCTTAGCCTTCGTGCCCCAAGGTGCACAGCTGTGCGCAGCCTCATTTCACATCTAGCAGCTGTGCTGAGACCACACGTTGACTTTACCCACTGGGAAGAAAGAATGGGAAACAGCGCTGCGGAGTTTCATAGTGGGGAACAGAAGTGGTGAGATTTGCCGGTAATTCTGAATGAGCAGAACGTAAAGCCACTGAGAGCCAAGAATGGAAATGGAAATCAGAGTGTTGGAATGCCAAGCATGAACTTAGGTAGAATTTAAAATAAAAACTGGGACAAGGTGATTACTTAAAACCCTTCCAAAGTCAGTCCCAAATCCCAGATGTGGGTAAGACATGAGTTTTGAAAGAGGCTATGAGTCAGCTGTGAACCCCTACTGCTGCATGGAGCCCAGTGGCTGTGGAGAGTGAGTATTTCCTCCCGTGCTCACGGGACTGCAGGTCAAGTACAGCTCGGCTGATCCAGCGTGGGCTCGGCGGGCACTTCTGCTGTGGCCACCCAGCTCGGTGTGCCCAGTGCTGCAAGGTGGGTTCAGGTCTGCAGTACGCGGTCCACCTGCAGTCCAGACTGCCTGGGGCAGCTCCTCCTCCTGCCCAATCACCAGAGGGTGAAAGTGGAGCCAAATACCCCTGCAAACATTTCACTGACCAAAGCAGGTCACATAGCAGCCAAGGGCCACACTGAAGAGGGTGGGGAAGTGTACTTTATCCAAGGAGGGGGAAAGGAAAGAGGGGAGCAAACATTTTCTGGAAAACAAATGCCCTATAACTGAATACATGCAGGTAGACCTCAAGATGGTGTGTGTTTGGTTCCAGATCACCACAATGAAGCCGACGTCGCGGTAAAGTGGGTCACATGAGGGTGTGGTTTTCTAGTGCATATAAACATTCTGTTTATACTCCACTGAAGTTCATTAAGAGTGCAATAGCGGCTCGGCGCCTGTGGCTCAATCGGCTAAGGCGCCAGCCATGTACACCTAAGGTGGCGGGTTCAAATCCCCAGCCTGGGCCCGCCAAACAACAATGACGGCTGCAACCAAAAAATGGCCGGGCGTTGTGGCGGGCGCCTGTGATCCCAGCTACTTGGGAGGCGG
>CAUYQV010017090.1:0-54414 GCA_963574575.1 Galagoides demidoff | reverse complement strand
CAAAAGAAAAATTGCACAGCTCTTGTTAAAGCTATATTGATAGGAACTTTCTATTTTGGTTGCTGATACAATGCTATCTTTCTTTTTCTAATATTAGTTGTAATTCTTTTTTATATAGGAATATAATTGATTTTGTATATTGATTTTGAAGTTGGCTACATTGCTGAATATTTCTATAGTTTCTGATAACTTGCAAGTAACTTGGTAACTGGGAAGTAATGAAATTTGTATTTTTTTTACAAACCATTGGAATTTTTAAGTTATCATAATTGTACCAGCTAGGATCTTCAACTTTACTAGGAGTGGTGGTAAGGAGTACACTTATCTCAGAATTGATTTGTAGATAATGCTTCTGTTTCCTCATAATATTGATTTATTTGTCCCAATGTTATCTTCAATGATTAGGTCAATGATTTGCCTATAGTTGATGTTCTGTAAATATTCATGAATAAAGGAGCCTGAAATTAAAAAAATGAATAAATAAAATAAAATAAAATTTTAAGAGTTTTGGAGAGCTTGTATATGTGACTTTCCCTGTGAGTTCAGAGGAGAATTGCACAGAAAGCATGTTTTCTACTTGCTTTCTCAAAATATGCTACTTTTCTCTAAAATTATATGTAAAAATATGTGAAAATATATAAATTGTTTTCCTAATAAGTTGTAGCTGTATCTTTTAGGAACTGGAAGCAATCTCGCTGTCTGTTTAGTCCAAAGTAATTATATTTTCTTGATTTAAAACATTCTAAAATGACCAAATAAAAACATATATACAACCTATGTTAGTGTCTTCTAAACAATCCTCAAATTTGTCAGCATCAAACACCACAGTTTTTCCTTACTGACTTTGAATCTTCTTAGGACTGGATTTGTTCATAAACTATAAAATATGAATAGGAAAGCAATGGATTTGATTACTCAGCCCAGTGGAATTCAACTATTATGTATAAATACTCATTTATATTCAAATCTATGTATAAATATTCATTTCTCATTTTTAGCTCATACTTTCTTGCCTTCAAGGAGCTTAATGTCTATAGGGAAAGTAGATCTGTGAAGCAAAGTATTGGAGAGAACGGTGGGTGTTTGTAGTCCACAAGGGAAATAGCATGAAATCAGACCAAGTAATTATAGAAAATCCTTCCCCCGAAACACAGGTGCCCTCAGGGTGCTGTTCATTCCCTGCACGCTTTTTCTTCTCGGCAGTTCCTTTTCCCTAAAAAGTTGTTCTCCCTTTCTGCTGTCACCCAAATAACTGCTTCTTTTCCCCTGAGACCAAGTTCAGGTGGCTTTCCTGAAAGACCTCGGCCATGCATGTGCACGTGGCTGTCACTGGACGTCTGCTGCAGGATTTAATTATCTGTTTATATCTCTGTCTCTCAGGCCAGACCTTTCACAAGGTCAGGATCAGTGTTACTCGTTTTTACTTCCATGTAGAAAATAATAAATAGCCCTCAATAAAGATAGAAATGAAAATGAGAATATTTGTGATGATGAGAGTTGCAGAAACCCCCATTCAAACGATTAGCTTGAGCCAACACAATTTAATGGGTTTTGAAACTGCAAAGCAGAATTTAAATTCTTCTTGAGGCAGGGGTAAAATCCCATCCTTCATAGCTGCTCTGTCTTTATTTCCTATCTCCACCTTCTTGCCTGGTTCTCAGGCAAATGCAAATTGAAGAGGAAGCTGTCCCTTCCAACCCTCCCTCTCTCTTTCTTTTTCTTTAAAATCCTCACACACATAGTATTGTGTTTCAGAGTTCTAGATAGACTGTTATGATTTCCTCTAATGCCAGGGTTTTAAAAAATGCATTAATGTGCTTTTTACCGTGTATCTACACTTATAACTAGGAACTTTGTCAATTCACTCTAATGTGGAAAACTGTGGAAACCTTTTCAGAGAAACGTAATGGTCTTTTAACCATCGCTAAAATTTTCTGATTCTCAGAAAATAATTGCTAAACACCCCACATCCTTGGTTTCCTTTCATGGTCCATTTTACGTATTATAAGCACCGCTGGTGTCATATTATCATGTAATAGTCCCTTTTTGTGTATTATATTACAAAACAATAGATATAGCTATTGATAACAATCACCAAATTCCACATCAAAAACAAAAATAACAAATAAATGAAAAATAAGCATCAAACATGATGTGTTATTGGTCATGTTCTTAGAAAGGGAACCCTTAGATTCTAAGATAAACTTTCTTGGTTGCAAAGTAGCTAATGACTTCATATTCTTTCTATAAAATTATTATTTAAACATTTAGTATTAAAACACTGTTGGTCACTTTCCATGTGCTACTATGAGAGATTAGAGAGACCAAAAGTTTAGAAACTCATCTAGGGTGAGGAAAATAATGAGTTTGTTTATGGAGACATTAAATTTGAGATGACTATTTAGCAGCAAAAGGGTTATTCATTGACTGATGTAGTCCAGGAACTAGTCCTGAGTTAGTGAACCAGGTTAAAAGTTCCCATTCTAATGGAATGTATACATTAGTGGGATTGAGACATTTAGATTTACACTCTCGTTGCAGTTGGGTATGTGAGTCTGTACTGTAGTGGAAATATTGATGCTGGCAATACATATTTAAGAATCGTTTATATCTTCATTACTCTTTTCCAGATAAGAATTTATGAGGTGACACAGTCCCTTACCAACTCTGATTTTATTTCTCTGAGGTGACCTTTGTGGTTCAATTTTTTTTCTTCAGGTGGTTACTGCCATAATTCCAAATATGGTTATTTCTTTTATTAATTTAACTATACAACATAATATCTATCGATTCTTTAATAAGAAATATGAAATTTATATAATTGTATTGTGTTACAGTATTATTCCCTGTGATATTATAACATATTTCTAAATTTAAAATAATATCTAGGTTATTATGTAGAATTAAAATCAATAAAACTCCCTTTTAAACCCAGAAGGGTTTAATTGTTCCCCATCTCCTATTGAGCTGTGTAGGAAGATGTGATTTTACAGTTCCAGGTTTTACAGTCAGTCTTTTTACTGGTGTTAACCATTCCTCTACATAGACAGTTCCAAAGGTTATTGTGTTGCTGAACAAATGTTTCCACCATTTTCCTTTGAAGATCAAATTACCTTTCTTGTGAGGTCTCTATCTGTTAAGCTCCTATGCATTCTTCTGGGTCAAATTCAGGTGGTGTTTACTTTCACAAACCTACTGTTTCCTATCCAGGACTCAACTCTAGACTGTTTGGTCCTCACAGTAATTTATAACACTATTATATTCTTTCTTTCATAATTGTTTCACAATTTAACTTTTTATCATTAAATTGCAAGCTCCTGGGAACCAGGGTCCAAGTCATCTATACAGTTTTATTACCTAGAGGGACCTGGAGCAATATACTTGACATACTGGTTGATTAATAAATATTCTTTTACAATGAATGAATGAACATATGCACAAATATTGAGGTCTTCCTGACATTAAAAGATATTCTCAAATATTATCTGACTATGAGATGTTATGTTGTAGCTGCTTACCTAAAAAAGATGTCGTTTGTTCCAGCCTTTTTCTAAGGATCAGCCATGCTCATAGATGTGCCATTTACATGCCAGGAGTTAAAATGCCTTAGTTCATTTTCTTAAAAATGATCATAGGGTATTATTTAATATTAAAATTTGTTGTCAGAAATTTATAAACATATATAATTATATTATATTAAAATATAGTATTATATATATATGGAACAAAAAGAACTGGCAGTATTTGATGGACAGCTACTCTTTACTATTTAAACTTGATAGAGTTTCAAAAATCAAACTTGAATGTTTTGGGCTCTGATCTTCAGAATTACATGTTTCTTAGTGCCTTAGATAAAGAAAAAAATTCCAGTTCTATTTATATGCCCTATGCTTAAGCTCCAGAGAGAAACAAATGTAGGAAATGTAGTTATTATTGGTAAAAAGATAAAATTTTGCATTTGAATCAGAAGCCATTTTCCATTGAACTGAAGTAGATTGAATTCAACTAGATTTCTCTCACAGGAAGTAAAATAAAATGGAGTTTATGTATATGTACATATATGTATATATATTGCATTTTTTGATAGGAAAAAGTACAAAGTCATCATATACACTACTTCTTTCTCTACTTTTAATAAATTATTCCATAAGGGATATGTTAGAAAAATAAATTTTGAAAACCATTACAATTGAATAGAAATTCAAAGGAAATAGAATAAGAAAAGTGATCCCTGTGAAAGTGGGGAAATGGTGAGTGGGACAAAAACGAGCAGCTGAAGAGCAGAGACTTCTGTAGTCTGTGTGGTGGGTATTGGTGGGTATGGCATTCCCCCTCCCCAGAGTGCCAGCACCCTCAGACCACTTGAAGATCAGGCTGTGCCAGATTCCTACTAGAGGCTTTCAAAGCCATGGGGAGCATTGCAGAAAGGTGGAAGAAGGATGGTGATATTTTATGAAGGGACATGATGTTTAAGTTTCATTTTTATCTGGAAAATCTTTCATCAAACATTATAGAAGGGAAAGTTAGTCATGAAAGGACACCAGACCTGTGGGCGAGGGAACAGAGAAGCCGGCTCCCCTCTCAGGAACTCAGCGTGACGAACTTCTTCTACCCAGGGAGCGTGCTGTCGGATCCACCCTCCTTACCACTTTGTAAGGCACGACGTGGGAAGCCCAGGAGCTTAGGAAGGCGGCCAGTGAAAGCTCTAGCCCTAATCCCACCGCACAGTGCCGTGCCCTGATCCAGTCTCATCATATTCTTGATCACCGTCTGCAGAAAACCAAAAACGGTTGTCACACCACAGGTGTCATATGGCAGGTGGCAACGCCAGGATTCCAACAGTTTGCTTTCTCAAGTTAAGGAAAGAGCAGAACTAGGCTTTGAGAAAAATAAAGGAACACTCTGCAAAACACTGTATTTAATTGGCTTAAGGTAGAACATGATTTGTTAATTTTTCTGACAGGTTTTGATTTAAAAATCCAGCTGTATCCAGCTTCTAAATAAGATCTTCTTCCATAAGATCATGTCTGAAGGTAATTTTGAAAGCTAATACATTGCCATAAAAAATGACTTTGGCATGCATGATTTGTGTCAATCAATAACCAAAAGCCCAAGGATCAGTACTCTGAGAATACCTAAGAATATGTAAAGAAAAAGAGGCTGTGAAAGGGTGCCTGCACGGCTCAGCGTGAGGGCCCAGGGACCCGGGGAGCACTTCTTGTTTTGCACAGCATTGCCCACCATGTCCTGCCATCCAAAGGATCCTCAGTTACTCAATTGGGAAACATGCAAACATTCTGGCATTCTCTTTAGGATTCCATAATTCTCTTAAATTCTGTTGGTGTGTCCTATTCCATATGTCTGAAATTCATGTTTCTCCATTTCTATTCCCAATTCTAATTCTAATCTCTCCTTTTAAAATGAAAACCATTGCAATAGTACTTTTTGGTCTTGTTATTTCTACCATTTTTTCACATCCACTCAGGGCCAGCAATAAAATGTAGTATCTATATCTATATCTATATCTGTATCTATATCTATATCTATATCTGTGTGTGTATATAAAATAAAAAAGATAAAAACATTGAGAAGCCTTGAAATAACACACATTGAAATGCTGGTGAATGAGATGATTCACATGATACGTGTCAACTTCCTTGCACTTTTTTATATACACCACAAGATTTTAAAAATAATTACAAATAGCTTTATTTTTGTTCTTTGCTTGTTTGTTGTTTTTAAACAATGATTTTATTGCTGAGTACATAAACAGATTTAGGCACAGCATAAGGCAGAGGCTGTGGATGACTCATGCTTCCAAATTTATCCAGACCGGGAGGGAGAGCTCCTTGATCTCATAATAACCAGCCAATCAGTGAACTCACTTCTCTCCTCAGAATCAGATGTAATTTAGCATTCTTATCTTTTCTGATCCTCTCAAGATGCTTAAAGACTCAAAGATTTTATTGCCTGTCAGAAAATGTACTCGTGCAATGCCATGTGAGTCCCTCTAGATCATACTGATCTAGGCTGGAGTCAGGCCCTTCTCCGGCAGTTTGTAAATCTTCACAGATGTCAGTTTCAGACAAGTGGAGACACTGTGGCTACAGGGCAGACAGGACTGGGACAGGCTTTCCTGGGAGTATGCATGGGACCCGTGACAGTGGTGATCAGCCACCAGAAAGGTAACAGTATGGAAGTAACACCGGAGGCCTCACAATAGTTTTAATCAGGAAAAAATATTACGTACATACACATATTACAAACAAATTCTCTCACTGTCAGTTAAAACTGATCAAGTACTTACTTGCTTGTAATTATCCAGTGGCTCACAATTATTTACACATTCATTAAAGATTTCCTAATGTGAAATATAAGAAAGATACTTGCATTTGACTTTCTATAGTTTAGCTAAATTTTGGCAGGATAAACGTATAATTTATTGTCCAAATCAAGAGAGTTTAATCAAGAGAGTTTAGAAAGAGGTCCTTTCAGGAAGTATAATGATCCCAGGAATGTATTTTTGGTGTTGCTTCAATTGCCCGGGGGTCCTTCTCATAAAATATTCTCCCAGGCCAATTTCTTCATGTGTTTTCCTGGCACTTTCTTCCAGTATTTTTATAGTTTCTTGTCTTTAGTTTAAGTCTTTAATCCAGTGAGAGTCTGACTTAGTTAATGGTGAAAGGTGCCAATTAACTTTCAAATCCTTTTTCATATATTTCCATCATTTCTTCCTCTCTGCCCACCTTCCTTCCTCCTTGCTTATTTCAGCCACTCAATAATGGAATGGATTAAATAGTCTGCTTATTCAGTGAATGGATTAAACACTCAGTGAATGGATTAAATACTCTGCTTATTCCCAGGTTAAGAATGGAGGGTGAGAAATAGGGAAAGAAGAAAAGGGCGGAGGGGTTCGGGGAGCACTGAGCATTACTTATGGTTAACAGTTGTGTGCCACATTAAGGGGTTGGCTGAGTGTGAGACCATATAGTCACGGTGAAAAGGACTTAGTTCCCAACTTTAGAAAGATGATTGTATATTCCCCAATCACTGTGACACTCAGCCTGCACGGGCTGCTGAGAAGCCCCACTGCAGCATTCACTGAATTATCCCAGTCCTGGTACATCCTGCCATCTACATTCCAGATTCGATTTGGATGCTGCAGATGCAGAAAAGATGATTAATGTGGGGATGAATCTAATTTCATTAACCGAGGTCCTCATATCCCACACTTCCAATAAATATCGACACAGTATGATGGGAATGCACCCAGCTGGTGGCACTTTTGAGCCTTACATTGCCAGTGTCTTATGGAGAAGCCACAACAGGAAGCAGCACTGGATTTAGTGAAAGTGACTCTAGATTTGAATCCTGGCTCCATCCATCACCATGCTGGGTGACTTTGTGTGATGAGCCTTTAGTTGTTTCATCTATAAATGGGAGGTAATATCAGCTCCGCAGGAGATCCAGTGAGAGGAAATGTGCAAAGTGCCTGGCATATTGCCTCTGACACACAGGTAGTGTTCTAAAAATGGAATTTCCCTTTACTCCCTTATCCTGCTCTAACGACTTCCAGACTGTCCAATTATGAAACTGACCTCCCTCGTGTGATTCGTGCATGAGGCCCATTGACTTCTGTGGGGTTTCCTCCTACCAATGCTGCTCCTGAATGATGCTTAAATGTGTCCCTTGGGAATATTATGAATGCTAACAGGACGCCAGCATCGGGGCTAAAGTTCTGAGTTGTCCTCTAGGAGTTTAGGTGGATTGTTTGGACCCAGTTGCATCTCTTCATCAGATCTTGCTGTGGCTCTTCATATCAGTCAGGATGAGCTATGTAATGTTGCATTCACAGCAACTCCCAGGCCTCAGGGGCTTGCAGTAACAAGCTTTATTTTCTATTCATGGTTCATGTCCATGATGTCTTTGTTGTCTCTGATTCCTGTCGTCTTCAGTCCAGGATGCAGACTGATAGGGCAATTTCCCATAGAACATGGCTTACCACATGGAAGAAGGAAAGGAGTCCGGAAAACTATAGAAAGGCTGTTAAAGTTTCTTCCTGGAAAAAGCATTTCTTGCCTGGAAATGACTTATGCTATCCCTACCCACACTTCGTGGACCAAAGTCACATGACTACTCTTGAGTTCATTTAGGGTAGGGCTGTATCATCCTTCCACAGGGCAAGACATCTTGGAGATAGAAAACTAAAAAATTCATAATCAGAAATACAATACCATGTTATTTTTGTAAAATTAAATTCCTTGTGCTCCCCACTTTACAATTTCATCATACTTTTTTACCAGCTTAGTATCACCTGTCATTTAAAAAAAAATAAAGAAAACAGCACTACTTAAAGAGATTACCATAAAAGTATAAACCAGATATATCAAAGCAATGGTATTGAATTCTCCCTGGGGGTACCTGTGGTATTTGGTTATACGTGTAGAATGTATAATGATCAAGGTAGGATATTTGACCATTTATCATTTCTATCTACTAGGAACATTGCAAGCCCTCTCTTCTAGCTATTTTAAAATATGAATACATTGTTGTTAGCAATAGTTATCCTACTATGCTATTGAACGTTAGAATTTACTTCTTCCATCTAACTGTGGGTCTGTAGCCTCTAACTGAGCTCTCTTCATCCCGCCCCACCCACCCCAGCCTCTGATAACGGCCATTCTCCTCTGTACCTCGTGAGATCAACGCTGTGCTGTAGCATATGAGGGGAACATTCAATAGTTTTCTTTCTGTGCCTAGTTTATGTCAAAAACCAAATGCTATATATCAATAAAAAATAAAGTAACAAAAAGTCAAGTGTCACCTAAAAGCTAATCCATACTAATGAAACATAAGTGTAGATGAAAATAATTTATTTCTGAAGGATTTGCCCTAAAGGAAGTTATTTCTCACTCTTTCTCTCTTTTTCTTCTTTCCCTCTCTCCAGGAAAATTAGCAAGTTTTAAGAGATGTTAATTCTATATGGCAGAAGACTGAGGGTTTATTCTCAAAATATTCAGGGGTTTATATAAAAACGAAAGAGGGAATGACTTCCACATTATGTAAGTCAGATATTTAGTGTCCTATCCATACAAAAATTCTGTGTCGCATTTAAAAAGTTTAAGATCGTGTGTGTCCACATATGATAAACCCCACAGTTCAGGAGCACTCTGTCACGGAGACAGTGGAGTGGCCTAGATTCTTGGCTGATTCACGTTCCTGTTACATATACAGTACCCGGCAAATGTGTGCCCCTTAAATGTTTATTAAAATAAGTGATGACTAATCCTTTACCTGATATAGATTCTTACATATGAGAGATGCACACACAGAAAATGTCTGTGAAGGAAGTAAATGGAAAGTCCAGGATGCTGACAGTTCTCTGTGCTTCTGCTCAATGTTCAGGCCCTCCTGACATCTCCTTTCTGCTTCTTCCTGCCCGGCCCTATGGACTGAGGTCACCACTAGCTGTCATGGTGTCGACATGTTGCCACCTGCCCCCAGGAGTGATTTCAATGACTTTTGTAAAGGTTGATTTCAGAGGTGACACCTCCTTGACAGTCAGCTGGGGGTGCCTAGGTTGACTTACCAGCTTCCCTTCTGGAAGTCTCTCATAATACATGGGTTGATAAGGATATTTTTTCAACCCTTGGGGTCTTTTCACCTCTTCTCCTACCCCTAGTTAGGGTGGCTTCTTATGTTCCTTGGTCCAGGGGGCAGACAGGGACTGGGTGGTGGGATGGTGCTGCCAGAAGGTTTCATCAGAAGGCCTCCCAAGCGGCATTGGCTTCTTGTATCTTACCCCAACAAGGGCTTCTGGGGTCCTTGAACAAGAATTTATAAAAACAACTGAGGAAAATAAATTCCAACACCCACTTATAGAGAGACTACTCCTTTTCAGTGAGAAATGTCAATGCCCTCTGCCCAGAAACTGGGGGCTTCTCTGATTCTGAGATGTGCCCCCATCGTTTGAAACTGCTGATGGATCCTATCAGCATTACACAGATGCAGAGGGGTTGAGAATTAATTCTTTGGAGCTTGTCAAGTCTTAGAATTTCCCTACCTCAGAGCTCCCTTGTCCAAGCTCATACTGTTCAGGGCTCTCCAGTGACAAGAATGGCCTTGTCTCCGGTCACTGGTAGCTCAGTCTTAGACAGTGTTAGGGATGTTCAGCTAAAGATAGCCTTCTTTCCCATTTTCCATGGTGAAGTACGATGCTTCAGCATTGCAGACCAAACTGCCATCAATATATATTTCCTAGTGGGCCTGACAGATGCATTGTCTCTTCCCACTGTGTGTTTATTTTACTTAACCTTTGGAGCATGCATCAGCTGCAGAATTTCTGGTAGTAAGTAAGGAAAGACACAGTTCACACTGGGAATTTATTGGCACTTAGCTGAAAAGCACAAAGGCAAGGATTATGTCTGAGAGGCTTGTGCACTAGCTCGGTGCTGCCGCTTGGTCTCACTCTCTCCACTCTGGCTTTGATGGGTTCTACTTCATCCTCATCCTGGCTCTGTATATGGCCTTAAGAGGTCTTCACTCACCTCCTAGAACTTTTCATTTTTCCTTATTTATATCCGGCAGAAAAGCTGAGCTTGAATTTTCCAGAATTCCGAGGAAAAGTCATAAAGTCACATTGGATTGGTGGAGACCAAATGCCCATCTGTCATCCGGGGGAATGGGATATTCTGATGTCTTACCAGACCTGCATCTCCCATACCTGCATCTGGGGTCAGCTTGCTGGGAGGTGTCATGAAAAGTGAGGGGAGACCAGGCACTGAGACCACCAAGACCCCTGCTGAAGAGGTTAGCAGTATCTCTTCCTCTGTAAGCAGCAGGCTGGGGTCTGGGGGGGAACCCACTGCCTTTTCCCTCCACCATCCCCTTTCCGTATCCCTTTCTCTTCCCTCCCTGCCTGTCTGTCCAGACTATAAGCTTTATAGGAAGTCAGGGAAGGCTGGCTACATGGACTGCAGCAATAGATGGACCTGTACTCTGACTTAGAGTTGGATTTGCCTGGTAGGGCTCAGGTGGAGGCTGGACAGCACTCCTTTTCCAGAGAAGCTGACTCTCCCTGGGAGACCTTCTCAGTGCAGCTACGACCTGTGAATTCTGTAAGCTCTCCCTCTGCTCCTTTGCTTCTCTGGACTTGGGAGCGGTCCCCAGTTTTGCTAGCCCTTGGTTTCTGCACTATCTCCTGTAGGTGTATTTCCTACACACAGTTCCATTACCAGACACTCACACATCCAGCCTACATGGCCATTGCCTCTCTTTCAGGACCTTGCCTGATGCCTTCATGATTTAGTCAGGGTTATTTCAGGGCAGGATAAAATCATGCCCTCCCTGGGGTAGATTCTCTCCATCCCAGAATCTTGCTTTCTTACCCTCATCTATTGTCTTTTCATGGTGATCTAAACAACATGGTAGACTATAGCCCTGCCGCCTTAGCTCTGTGGTACTTTGAATTACATAGGTACCAGGCCACCACGTTTGGAGAGCATGCTACTCCCATGCCATAATGACTGATGGGCAGGCCGGGTCTGTGGTGGGAGGGAGCTGAGTGAGCTGAGAGGATCAGTGACCAGGTGGACAGAGGAAACACACTTTTTTATCTTTTAAGTGTTGAGACAGAGCTAAAACTTGTGCTTCGGGGAAAAGTTAGATAGCCCAAATCAAGGAGGTAGTCTCCAGTTTCAAGCCTCAAGGGCCCTCCTGTTTTAACTGCAAAATGCACCATTTAAAAAAGCAAGATGTCCCAGTGGTTCCTGGTGGGAAGGTGGTGCGGGGGTGGGAGGAGAGGAAGATGCCTGGGAAGCTGTCAAGCTCACTAAGCCTCCTTCCCACAGAGCCCCGTGGGCCCCAGCCCTAGACCTGGGAGCGGTGGCGTGTCTCCCTCTGATGCTCAGTCCCTTGTCACCAGAGCTCATTATCTGCTCAGTGTGAGTCACCCGTGTTCTGCTCAGCGGCCCCCACACCCTGGAGCTGGAGGAAGCTCTGCAGGCCTCCCTCCTGGGACGACTAGGAGCAGGGACGGCCCCAGGCCTAAGCCCCCTGGGACCCAGGAGGGACTTAGGCTTCTGCTTTTCTGCTCTTTCAAGAGATGTGTGGAACAAGGGAAGGGAGAGGAAGGAGCCGGCGAGTGGGCGAGAGAAGAGCAGCATGTCAGTGCTGGGCTCCTGCCCAGGAACAGCTGGCCACTGCCCAGCAGAGCCGAGGGGGCCTGCAAGCTCACGTGGAGAACAGCCAGCCCTGCTCGGGGCCTGTTCATGGACTAACTCCAGCTGCAGTCTCACCCGCTGCTCCTGCAGGGCTGGTCTCCCGAGTCTGCCACCTCCCCACTCCTGCCCATTCTCCCCCGGGTCGTGGCTGCCTCCAAACTGCGTTCTCCGCACTGCCCTGTCTGGCTCAACCATTGCACAGCAGCCAGAGCACTCTAATATCAGGTCATCCTAAATGCCAACCACTCCACCACTCTCCTCCCTGGCTCATGTTTGTGTCCTTAGATTGGGGGTCCTAAGGGGAAACCATTCTTCTCTATTTCCCAGGCCAACATGGTGCTAAACCTGTGATTTTCCACTGGAGGCTGTTGGGCCCCTAGGGGACACTGAGTAATGTCTAGAGACATCTTTGGTGTCAGAACTTGCGAGATGCTCTTGGCATCTAGTGGGAAGAGGTCCCATGATGTACAGGACAGCCCTCACAACAAAGAATTATACGATTCAAATGATCAGGGCAAGGTTGAGAAACTGTTAAACCCGCAGTAGCTGCTCCATTGATGTTTGTGGAATGAACACATCTATAAATCATTGAAAAATGGGTCACTACCTGTCTATCGCATGCCGTGCGGGGGGCTTGCCCTGTGCTGTCTGGCATCTTCCTTTTGGCAGGCGAGGTTCACATCCCATGAGGGTGAGGTGCACCTTCATTGCACCATGGCAGCTGGCACCCAGCACCATGCTTGGCATATGCAGGGGCTCAGTCAACGTTTGAAGACGGTGCAGCCCAGACAGGCCAGGACCACTGCCCAGGCTCTTTCTGTGACATCAAGCCAGGCAACAACTGCCTGTAATTGCTAAATGCCCTAACATTCACAGGCTCACCCTGCCTTCAAAGATGCAGGGGGTGAGTTTTATTCACACCCTTCAGAGATGGGGACACTGCAGTATGGGGGCTTCTCTGATTGACTCCTTTCCAGGAAGTCTGTGGTGGGATCTAGATTTCACACCCTTCAGAAGAATGAATGGCTGAGTGTTGGTGATGGGGTGGGTTGGGCATTGCTTTTGGTCCTGAGATGAATAGTGTTTCTTTCTTTTTTTTTTTTTTTTGCTGCCTGCTATTGCCCCTTGACTACAAACTAAAGCAACCATGGCAGGGGCCTTTGTTCATGTGCACACGGTGGTGGCAGGGTGGGTGGGTGTGGGGGAGGGGCTCATCCAGTTAACTGAGGGTTCCCCGCAGAAGCTCTAGTTAACAGAGGGTTTCTCACCATATCAAGTTTCAGGAGTGGTTTTAGCAAGAGCTTTGAACTTGATTCAGAAGATGGGTGGACAGGAGACCAGATTCTGCCAGTCTTTGGATGGTTTTGACCAAATTACTCAAACTTGCCTCATCTCATTTTCCTTATTGGTTAAGTGGAGATAATGTCCAAAGTTGTCGTGAGGCCCAAAGAACATAAGGCATGGAAAATTTCTATACTCTGCAGAGCACTATTCCAGTGTACGGGACTGGAGTGATGGGTTAATCTTTGCATCTAAAAGTCATTCCTAGTCACGCTAAGTGAAATAAGCCAGACTCAAAAGTATACACACTGCATGACTGTGCTTACCTGAGTACTTAGAGTAGTCAAATTCATAGACAGACAACAGAATCATTGTTACCAGGTGCTGGGGGCGGAGCACTTGGTCTTTGATGAAGACAGGGTTTCAGTTTGGGAAGATAAAAAATTCTGGAAGTGGATGGGGTGATGGTTGCACAATCCTATAAATGTATTTAATGCTCCTGAATTGTTCACTTGAAAAAGATTGAAATGGTTAAATTCTGTCATTTTCATAATACCACAATAAAAATATATTTAAAAATTGATCTCACCTAATGTGCATAACATGAGGGTGTTTAGCAGGTCACCTGGGTGAGGGGCTCAACTGCAACTTAAAAACAATGTAACCTAAAAGTTTGTACCCTCGTATTCATTTAAATAAAAACAAACTGACTCTTGATTTTTTTGAAAAGGATTTGCATGTTTGGTCTTATAAACTAGAAGACTTAGTCCAGGTTTTCATTTTATAAATGAAGGTGTCAAGTTGAAAAGACCAAATGACTGTTTCAAGAACATACATGTACCAGGTCAGACCACAACGGAGCAGGGCCCAGACTCTGGGGTTCCAGCTTGCTGCTTTTGCCCTTGGCCCATGCAGAGCCTCCTTAGCTATGTGTGGGCACAGGTCTCCAGAGAAGCTGCCTGCAAAGCTGTTGGGATACCCTTGCAGTGACCCGGGACCTGAGCCAGAACACAGCTGACTGGGGGTTCCTCTTTAAGCAGAAACCTTACCTGACTGCCCAGGGTCTGGCAGACAAAGGAGAGAAAGGCTGTGACAACGACACATATACACACAGTGTTCTGTCCTGTGGGAGATGACACTGTATCAGCCCCTTGCTTGAGGCTAACAGGTGTCATCCCAAGCCCAGAATTTAGGACTATTCAGAAAATTGGGGGCGTGTTTACATAAGACAAAAAGTGAAAGGTAACAGCTTTGTGCTCCCATTAAACAGGCAATTCTTTGTTTAAGGAAGAAAGTTATCAGGCCGGAGGATGGGGGATTACTGAGCTACATATCATAGAATACTTTGGGGGAAATTTAACAAAGGGAAGTTACAGCCTTCAGGCCAACGTGCCTGTGGCTGTAGGGTATCTGGAGGGGCAACTATCAATTACTTTCTACTTTTATTGATCCTTGTCTCTAAGCTACTGATCTCCAGCTAGACATTTCCCAGGCTACTTTCTTATCTACTCTGCTGGACATCCCAACACCACTTTGCCACCATAGGCATGAATTGCATTGGTGGAGCTGAAACTCGGGGTATAACCCGCTCCAAACTTCAGAAGGAATGCCAACTGACTCCAGCTTTCACCCACGTACCCTTTACATTAAAAAAGAACCAAGGGCAACAGAAAGGAATGTTCATGAAGATCAGAAAGCACGTGGTCCTCTGGGCGTCCATGCTCTTGCTGCTCTCCCAGGCACATCTGCTTTGCTTCCGGCTACATCTGCACAGCTGAGTCTGGACCCGAGGAAGGATGGTTGGAAGGGGCATGGCAGCCCCATAGCCACATGTGTGCCCACCTGGGGTGGCTTTGGGCTTGACACAAGAGTGTCCGTGGTGTGAATTTGCTCAAATGAGCGTACACATTGAGTAAGAGGGGCTGGAGTCACACCCAGTGCTGGGTATCAGGTTTGCTGCTCCTATCTGCATCCTAGGTGGAAGTCAGTTTTCCTTCCTGAGATTTGCCTTCCTCATCTGTAACACGAGGTAATAATAGAGCTTAAGTCATAGGTTCATTGGCTGGAGTAGGGACAGAATGTGATAAGCTTATGATAACTTCTTTATTGATGTATAATTACTGCGCAATTACCAAGCATCAAGCATGGACCCTAGACTCAAGACTCTTCTCTGTTAAATAGGTGCAAAAGATCCAGGTCTTCAAGGAGCGTTTGGTATAATCAGGGAGCGATGTGGGTGGGGCAGAGAACACAGGGTGGGGTCTCAGTGCAGACTTTGGCTCTGGGATCTCAGGGAATTCTCTCTCAGTTGTCAAAGTGCCATCATGTTCCTTTCTCCTGTCAGCCTGGCCCTCAGAATTGTGATTTTTACAGGAGATAAAATCTGCAAGAGGGTTTTATAGATGGTCAAAGCTGTGAAGTGTGAGTTTTCATCATGTTGGGGGCTGAGCTAGGGGATCAGGCCACAATCAATATCTTTTGTGACTTAAGTTTTCCACGTTTATGGTGGGAAATGCGGGGTCCGGGTGAAATGGTTTCTCATGAGCTTCTGTCCCTGAAATGTCTTCCTCAGGAAAAAGGCTCTACCTGCTTGCAAGACAAGTCTATAATTATAATTTTTGATTTAGAGACTAGCATGACTCAAGCTTCAAGTGGCAGGGGGTGTGGGTTGGTGCACCTTGGTTTCTTTCCCAGAAAGTCCTCAGCTAGGTACAACACACCTTTGAAAAATGTACAGTAGAGTTTTTCCTTACTTGATTTCAAAGACCTCATTAATGCTTCAGAATATTAATTAATTCTATTTTCAGCCATGGAGCATGAACTGAAGCTGAAACTTTTCTGGCTCTTTCCCACCGCAAGTGATTTTCTTTATCAGCCAGGCTCAAGTTTGGCCCTGTTATCACAGGCGAGGTGAAAACCACAGGAGGAAGGAGGCTGGGAGGGAGGTGAGGGTCTACCATGTACAGGTGCTCCACAGATGCTGGTTTTAGGTTCTTAGAAACCCTGGAAGTTGTCATTATTATTATCACTGATTCAAGTCAGTGGCCAGAACTCAGGACAGTGAGGAGTCTTGGCCAGGATCATGCGGACAGTGAGAGACTGGCCTGAGAGCCAGGGTCTGTGGGACACAGGGCTCACGGCCTTTCTATTGCAGCACAAGCCCCCTCAAGCCTCCACGCTGGGGGGATGGAGAGGACACATCCAGGGGATGATCTAAATGAAAGGCTGGCAGTGGAAACAAAGCAAAAAAGCACCCCAGACAGTCTGGGTTCAGCTGCTTAAAATAGGCAAAGAAATTCTTTGGCTAATGCATAATCACCACAGGGATTAATGCAGCTCTGCTCCTTGGGGTTAATTTATACTTCATGAACCCCTATTAGATGAGATTTCTAAAATGCATAATGGCACAGGGCTCGTTAGGGACATTCATAAAAGCCTGGTATGGGGAGAAGAAAGGGAGCTTGGTGCCACGATGCTGGCCCGGAATAGCCCAGGCAAGGCTGCCTTGGGGGCAGGTGTGAAGTTGGCCTCCGGCTGGCAGGGCTGTGCCTGCAGCTCCCTCTGCCACAAGAAACTTTATTCTTCCTGGATCCATTTGGCATGGAAGGAAAACAGCAGGGTAGAGAGCAAAGAGCCCGGGTTCTCATCAAATCCCAGAACTGTGCAGCCAGATGGGACTTGGGGGTCACGTGTCTGCCTCTCACTGCTTGACAGAGAGAAACTGAGGCCCGAGGAGGCCTTTTCCTCATTTCTGGCTATGACCAAGCACCCTTCGGTTCCCTCACATCACCTCTGACCCCATTCACTCCCCTGCTCAGAGCTGATCCTGAGTTCCGACCCCTCAAAGGAAGATGCCCCGCACTCCTGCGGTCACTCACCCACTCATTGTTCCATTCATTCAGAGTGAAGGAACCCACCACTTCTTACCAGGCGCTGTGTTCAGCTCTGGAAAATGTAGCTGCATCTGACATTGATTTGCTCCTAAAGACCTCAGTCTGGTGTGCAAGGCAAAGTCAGAAACAGTGATTTCTAGGTTTTCTTCTAGCTCTTTCTAGTCAATGAGTCTCTGCTGAATAATTAAAGTGTCTTCTAATTAGCTGCCTTCTCCAGGCTCTGTCTGCCAGTTCAGGAGATGTACACTGTCAGATTAATCTTCCAGAAAACAGCTCTGATTACTCAGAATCCTCAGTGGCTCCCTACTGCCTCTGACAACATCCTAACTCTCGCGCCATGTTCACACCCCTGACGTCCTGGACGGGAGGACTTCAGGGCTGGTGCTGGAGTGCACTCTCTATTGTGGTTCCCGGCCCCCCACCCAGAAGGCTTCTTCCCCCAGGCCAACTTCAGGGTCTCACACTCCCTTCAAGGCTCACACATCGTATCAGCTCTGCCACAAAGGTTTTTCTGAACATTTCTAGGAGGAGGGGAGATCCCTCACATTTCTGAATCCTTCTCTGAGATCTGCTCAGAGTTCTTAGCTCACACTATTTTTTTTTTGAGATAGTCTTACTCAGTTGCCCTGTGTAGAGTGTCATGGCATCGTAGCTCACATCAACCTCAAACTCCTAGGCTCAAGCGATTCGCCTATCTCAGCCTCCCAAGTAGCTGAGACTTCAGGTGTCCACCACAATGCGTGGCTAGCTTTTTTTTTTTTTTTTCTATTTTTAGTAGAGACAGGGTTTTACTCTCTCTTGGGCTAGCCTTGAACTCCTGAGTTCAAGCAATCCACTTGCCTCAGCCTCCCAGAGAGCTGTGATTACAGGTGTGAGCCACTGTGTCCAGCCTTTTAGCTCATACTTAAGCCTGGTGTCTGGTGTCCTCATCTTCAAGTTGGCAAATAGTAACGCCCATGCCACTCACTGTGAAGAGGGATGGAGAGGTGTGTCAGCCATAGCAGGTCAACTGGCTCAATAAATATAAATGTTGGTTATTAGTTATTCCTGCCATTGTCATGGAGGTTTTCAATGTAGTGTCATATCCTTGTACTGAGATATTTTGTGACACCTGAAGGCTGTTCCTTCTGTGTTAAGTGAGATCTGGTGTTGGATTGTTAAATGAGCTATGCCACTTAAGATATTGGAGCATTCTTTGAAGAGAGGTGCTGTAGCTGCTGGGATGTCCCGGGTGCTGAGGACACACGGGGAGGAGGGGCAGTCTTACCCTCTGGTGGCTCACGGTCTGGAGGGAAGAGAAACATGTAGCAGGGAATCGGCTGGACTGTGCTGGTCAGAGAAGGATCAGGGTGCTGAGGGTCCTGGGGACTGGATGGGGGTTCCTTCTGCTTAGGGATGGAAAGGCTAACCTCCTGAGAAGGTACAATTTTTTTGTTATTTAAATTTTAGTTGAGCCTGCAAGGTTGAAAACAAATGGTATTAAGTGGTAGCAGATTCCAAAATATGATGAACAATTTTTTTTTTTTGAGACAGTCTCACTTTGTCACCCTCAGTGGAGCATCAGAGCATCATAGCTCATAGCAACCTCAACCTCAAACTCAAATCCCCAGAAGGACGCAATCCTCTCACCTTAGCCTCCCAAGTAGATGGGATTATAGGTGTCTGCTACAACACCCAGCTAGTTTTTAGAGATGGGTCTTTCTCTTGCTCAGGCTGGTTTCAAACAACAGAGTTTAAACAATCCACCTGCCTCAGCCTTTCACAGTGCTAGGGTTACAGGTGTAAGCCACTGCACCCAGCCTTATGATGGATAATTATGAAGGTGTATCCTCAAATCTGTCCAAAAAGCTCTAATCCTCTCTCACCTCAAGGGAAAGTAGGAAAGTCAGCTTGGAAACTGGTCAGGAGGGGTGGGAGGCTGGGCTTCTCCTTAGAGCATGTGCAGCACTGGGCTCGAGATGGCCCAGGTATTTACAACCCAGATCCAGGTTCTGGTCTGTCTGGCTTCAAACCTCGTATCCCAGACTTCAGGGCAAGGGAAGTCCCCTCTGTGTGTCCCCTTTGGCTTATCTCAAGATGCTCCATCATGAATTACTTCCAGAGTAAGGTAATCTCAGCAAAATAGTGACTCAGAAGATGAAATACAGGTGAGGTGGACCCTGTGCACCAGCCCGACCCCTGGTCTTTGCTTTTGTTTATGGGGCTCAGGGCCACAAGGCTGCCGACGACCCACTCTGTCCTGTTTCAGCTTCTGTATGTGCCGCTGCCCAGGTCTGGAGCAGCAGTCTGCCCTGTCCCCTCCCTCCCTAACTCCCCGCCCGGCCCACTCCCACAAGCTTTATTTGGAGGCCTCTCTCTCTTGAAACCTCCCGTGTGAAGAAGTGTAAGCTCCCCCGTGGGCTCCCACGGCTGCCCGGTGTCCTCTCGCTCAGCACGACCTGCTCACCGTCATCATCATCTATTCACTCACCACTGTCTCCTCATCCACAGACTCCAGACCTGTCTTATGCTTCTGTAGCCATTCTCCATGCTGTACCCACATTCAGCTTGTGGTGACAATGACTGAACCTCTTTAGACTCTGCTTGCTTTAATTCTAACCTAGGAGGTTAAATAACCCAAGGTCACAGCTGCCAAGAGGCCAAGCTGAGGTGGGAGGGTCTCGAGGACCTTTGTCTGTAAAGTGAGGATAACAATTTCCTGCCCCTCTTGAGCTTAAATCAAATGTGGGAACAGGAGTGATGCCTGGGAATGGCAGAGGGAGGGGGACACAGGGATTTGAATGTGCCTGGAAGGAGTCCTGGGGCTCTGGGGTCTGTAGGGTCTCTGCAGAAGAGGGGCAGTGAGGGCTCCTCCCCAAGGACCTTTCCCCTCCAGTGCCTGGAGCCTGGCAGGAGGCTGGCAGGAGGCATTTCCAGGGATTTTCCAGCCCTTCACTGAAGTGCTTTTAGGCAAAGCAGCAGCTGTTGACACTGATACTGTCAGGACTGGAGAGCTCACGTGTGGAAGCCCAAGAGAGCAGAGACACAGGAAAGCAGTGGGAGAAGCATGCAGCCAAGTGACCTGGTCATCTCTACACTACTGAGTCACACACTGCACTTGCAGGTGGCTGGAAAATGAGGCTTCCAGGAGCGCAGGCAGGGTGGGGTGAGGGGACCAGTGGCTGGCTTGGGGAACTGCAGCTGCCAACAGGAGAGCTGTGAGCCAAGCCTAGGGGGATGGGAGATGGGAGGGATGTGAGTGCAGCCGCTGAGGAGCCCAGGGATGAGTGAGGGAGTGGGAAGGCAGGCAGCATGGGAGCTCCAGGGGGTGCAATTAAAACAGGAGAGGCAAATAGTGCCCCGCCCAGCTGCATATTAAAATCAGCTGGGGAGCTTTTAAAAAGCGCTGTTGTCCGGTCCCGTCCCAGAGCAATTAATTGTGTATCTCTGGTGGTGGGACCTGAGCATCAGTGTGTACACACACACACACACATACACACACCCCCATATATACACACATACATACACATACATATACACACACGCAAATATATACATACACTCACACACATATACATACACATATACATATACACACATATATACACACACATACATATACAAACGCAAACACACACATATATATACACCCATACACACACACACACATATACCCATGCAAACACACACACGCATATATATATATATATATATATACACACATATACACACACATACACACACGCACATACACACACTTTTTTATTGTTTGGGATTCACTGAGAGTACAAAGAATTAAGTCACACTGATAGCATTTGTTAGATAAAGTTCCCCTTACACTTGTGTCCCGCCCCCAAGAGGTGTGCCATACACTGTGTCCCCCATCCCCCTCCCTCCTGTCACCATATAGATGTATTTTTAAAGCTCCTCAGGAGATTTTGTTTTACAGCAAAGCTTGAGCGCAACACTGAGCCAAGGAATGTGGAAGTGATTCTCAGAGAAGACGGGGCTTGAGCGAGCTGCTGGCAGAGGGCAGGAGGTAGATGGGATGGTCTGGGTAAAGGGCTTTCTTGGAGCCTTAGACTTCTTCTGACTCTAGGAAAACCGGAGCCTTCTTTGTTGTGAACAACCGTAAAAGAGCAGGTGGCTTTTCTGCATCCAGGCCCTATTTATTTGCCAGAGTGTGTCACCCACTGCACTCAGGGGATGCCCAGGTCAGCGGGGCGGTATGCTTAGCTCATTTCACAGGGGAATAAGCCATGGTTTCTTGTGCAGAGTCCACAGGGAGCCTTTCTGGAGTCCTGCCAGGACCCTCGTGACCTCCCTCTCAGTGGCTGTGTTACAGTGCTTTCCTCTGGAAGAATCTTCCTCATTCTGACACAGTGAGTTGGTCAGGAGACAGGTGGGACACAGAGAAACACGCAGGGCATTGAGCCCCAGATCTGGGTCTGAGCTGCAGCCCCGATGCTGCTGTGTAACTTTGGTGGGTCTCTGGCCTTGTGTGACCTTCAGTTTCTTCCCCTCTGTGGTCAGGGAGGTAACAGAGAGACTGTGAGGCTTGATTTTAAGACAGACTGTGGGCCTGTGCCCTGGGAGTGGGGGAGCTACGTTACTGTCCAGACAAGCTGGGTGTCCTACACGCAGCCCCTTGTCTGTCTCTGACTTCAGCCCCAGAAGTGTGGACAGATTTGAGCTTTCAGACTCACCTTGTGAGGCTGGAAACCCAGGGGCAGTAACTCCCCAGGGGTGAGGTTCCACAGCAGGAGTGAGGAAGTGGTGGGTAGCACTCCTGCCCACCCATCTTCAGAGGACAGCGCTGGGCTTGTCTTCAGCGCATCACACCAGGCTCTTATTTGCCACTGCAGCAACCTGTAACTGGACCCTGACACTGGCTTTTCCTATTCCTGCCTTATGTTCCCTGATCCCATAAGAATCATCTAAACAACCACCTGCAACAGTTGTCTTTGTGGTTTGCCCAAAATCAACGATTTTGGGCAAATAAGAGAGGGGCTCCTGGACCTATCTTGGAATGTTAGGAAGACTTTCTGGAGGAAGTGGTGTTTAAGGTAAAATCTGAACATTGGGAAGATATTGTTAAGGCAAAGAGCAAGTGTGGGGTGTGGGGTGATGGCCGAGGGCATCAGGATGGAAGTTGGTCCAGGCAGAGGGTAGGAGGTGCTCCAAGACTCTCTGGAGACAGGGTGGCACCAGCAGGGACCTGCAAAGGGTTATGAGACATGGAGTCCACAGTGAGAGGGGACAAGGGGCTCCAGATGCTGCTGTGAGGGGCAGGGCCTGGGCCTGGAGTCCACGGTGACAGGGGACAAGGGGATCCAGATGCTGCTGTGAGGGGCTGGGCCTGGAGTCCACGGTGATAGGGGACAAGGGGCTCCAGATGTTGTTTTGAGGGGCAGGGGCTGGGCCTAGAGTCCACAGTGAGAGGGAACAAGTGGCTCCAGATGCTGCTGTGAGGGGCTGGGCCTGGAGTCCACAGTGAGAGGGGACCAGTGTCTCCAGATGCTACTGTGAGGGGCAGGGCCTGGAGTCCACAGTGAGAGGGGACCAGTGTCTCCAGATGCTGCTGTGAGGGGCAGGGCCTGGAGTCCACAGTGAGAGGGGACCAGTGTCTCCAGATGCTACTGTGAGGGGCAGGGCCTGGGCCTGGGCCTGGAGTCCACAGTGAGAGGGACAAGGGGCTCCAGATGCTGCTGTGAGGGGCAGGGCCTGGAGTCCACAGTGAGAGGGGACCAGTGGCTCCAGATGCTGCTCTGAGGGGCTGGGCCTGGAGTCCACAGTGAGAGGGGACAAGGGGCTCCAGATGCTGCTGTGAGGGGCAGGGCCTGGAGTCCACAGTGAGAGGGGACAAGGGGCTCCAGATGCTGCTGTGAGGGGCAGGGCCTGGAGTCCACAGTGAGAGGGGACCAGTGTCTTCAGATGCTGCTGTGAGGGGCAGGGCCTGGCTCACACATGGCTTTCTTGTCCACTGCATCCTGAATGCCAAAGGAAACCACAGAAAGGGTTATTATCATGATATGAGCTCTCTTTGAAATATAGGGGAACCTCTGGAAGTTGACTACTCAAGAAACTGTAATAAACCAATCAACACAGGGATGTGGTCATCAAAATAAACTAGGTCTTCAGTACTGACCATACATGGTGGGTGTCCAGTCCATAAAAATTAGCTCAACCTAAGGAGGTGGTCAATGTAGGAGGTGGCCAACTATGGAGGTTCTACCGCATGTGAATTTCAGGTGCCTAACACAGGGCCTGGCCCAGAAATTGCCTAACCATACAAAAATGATTTCTTGCTTGTTCATCTTGAAGGACTTTCTCCTGTTCCCCTTGGTTATGATCCCTCTTCCTCCTCTACAGTTTTGCCTTGACCCTCAATCTTTCTTCTGTGTAGAGACATCCAACTGCCTCCAAGTAGTTAGCAAAGGAAAAAAGTCATCTATCTCCTCCAAAGACAGACAGAGCCTGTAGATTCTGCCACCCGTTCCTGTCTCCTTCAAAGGAAGGTAGGGAGCGGAGGAGAGAAAAGTCTGTTTCCCGACAGGTGGATGACAAGTTATGGGAATAATAAGAGGATTTTTGTCAAGCAGCCATCATGGGTGCTAACAATGTTTGGGTGTTTACGACTGAGTGAGTGTACAACATCAGAGTCCCCAGGCATATGAGATTTCTGGAGGGATTTCTTTCCTAACATGTGTGATGCTCTGTCTACTGGGGTTCTCAGGCTAGAGGCAGAAGGTGGAGCTGAAAAGGGGCATGCTGTCTTCCCTCGAATGCCACGGGGGCTGATGAAAGAATCAGGATTAAGAACTCTGCTCTGGGCCATCTCTGCATCCCCAGCCCCGCTCTGTGTCTATCTTAGAGTAGGGATCGCAGTTCCTTCCAGAAACCCAAAAAGGGAAGAAACACGTCCTGCCTATCATGACCCGTCACGTCCAAGCTTCTCTGTTACCATGAGAATAATGATGATGTGAATATCATTATCCCCCCTGCACAGATGAGGACATTGAGGACATGAGTGGAAGGTGGAATAAATTGACCAAACTCACAAGATTTCCCAATTATTAAGGCAAGATTTGTATCCAGGCTGGTGTGTGGCTACCAGCTATAGCCTGTCATCCCCTTCCCAATACACCTTCCCTGGCATTTCCCTATCCTGTCTTAAAAACAAGTCTGATCTCTGCACTTAGTTTTAGGTCTCCTCTTGCTCTTGCCTGCACCCAACCCCTGCCCCAGCCAGCAGACACAGGAATGAAGCAGCTCCTGGGAGACGGCACTGTGAGCTGGTTCCATGGGCCCTCAGTATCCCCAGATGCCCAAACCAAGACAGTTCAGTGGCTTTCTGAGCTCTGCATCCTTCGAATTTGCTGTGTTTATATATTCCGACTAAGTTAGTGCTTATTTTCAGAGAAGGGGAGGAAAAAGAATCCTGTGTGGCTTTTACAATAGCTTTGCAGTGATCAAGTATCCAAATAATCATTGAAATCACATGATAAGAGCACAAGGTCTGGAGCGCGCTCAGCTTCAAATGCTTGCGTTCTTCTTGATTGCTGTGTGACTTTGGGCAAGTTTCTTTACTGCTCTGGGCCTGAATTTGCTCATCCATTAAATGGGGATAATAATGGTTCCTGCCTTGTAAGGTTGTGAGAATTAACTTACAAACCATGAAGAACGGAGTCTGGAACAACTTGCTTTATAGTCTTTTCTCCTCCTCTTCCTCTAATCATTTCCCTCCTCCAGAGGAGCAGCCTACCTATCCTCCCTGGACAGAGATACCTTATGGAACCCTTACTCCAAGCTTGCAGCCCCCCTGGGCTTATGTTTCCTGGCTCTTCTCAGAATGAGTTGCGGGTGTGTGCCTAAGCATTTCCTTCTCTTCTGTAAAGTGTTCCTGTTCCTTGAGACCAGAGGCTGTTTTCTAAATTGAGGTTCCTATCTGAGATTTGTGGAAGTCAGAGCTTTCATTACCTTGGATGGGAGACTGGCATCTTCATCTTTACCAGCTTCTAAGTCAGTGGTTCTCAGATGTTCAGATTACCTGAAGGGCTTCCTCAGGCTCAGATCCATGGGCCTCCAGTGGGGTGAATGGCCATCCCGTTGCCTGCTACTATTTCTTTCAGTACTAAGATAAGGAGCACCCTGGGTGAATCAGGGTTAGTTGGTTACTGGTTAGTCCCAACCCCAGAGTCTGAACTCAATCAATCTGAGGTGGGGTTTGAGAATTTGCATTTCAGGCTTTTCCCAGATAATGCCGATAATGTCTGAACACACTCTAAAAACTGTCCAAAATGTTATTGGCTGTGATTATAAATGTAGCC
The DNA here is from genome assembly GCA_963574575.1 of Galagoides demidoff. Classification (NCBI taxonomy): domain Eukaryota; kingdom Metazoa; phylum Chordata; class Mammalia; order Primates; family Galagidae; genus Galagoides; species Galagoides demidoff. The sequence goes on along the minus strand of CAUYQV010017090.1, from coordinate 28,710 downwards.
ACACCCTGCAGTCTCATTAGTGGCACCTGTGACTTCACCACCAACAGAAATTGCATATATTTCCCTATCACATTACAGTTGTTACAGAGAGCTCGAAATATCCCTTGCATTCATTACATTGAAATTATAGTTGTTACCAGACAGCTGCTCAATCTCATTGTTTAATGTATTAGTAAAGATGTCTGTATATTACTATGTGACCACTTTAATTTTTAATATTTTGATAACTACATTTTAATGTAATTGATTTCCTTCATAAGAATAAATTTTATTCTATTATAAGCATCACTCTGAGAAGGGATCTGGGATTTAGTAGACTGCCAGAGGGGTTGATGGAACAGCCCCTGCAAGGGGCCACCTCTGTGCCCTGCACCAGACATGGGGACTGATGCACAGTAGGAAGGCAGGGATGGTTTGATGAGTGAGTGAGACACCCACAGGAATGCTCATCTCCTCAACAATCCACAGGTGTTTATGGAGCACTTACTAAGTGAGGCCACAAAGATGAAGAAACAACCCACTCCTCACTTGTCAAGAACTTATAACCCACCTAGGGATAGGTTAGCAACCAGGAGACAAGAAGCCCAGAGGCCACACAGCCCCACTTCTCTCTCTCTCTCTTTTTAAAAAAAAATTTCAGAATGTTAAGGGAATGTGAACATTTTGGTTACGTAAATTGCTGTTGTACCATTTGGGTCAAAGTTGCAAGTGTGTCCATCACACAGACCGTGTGAATTATACCCATGAGAGGTGGATTTACCCATCCGCTCCTCCCCCCTCCCACCTATTTGAGTTTGATGAGTGTTATTTTGGCCCATACGTGCACACAAGTGTTAATTGATTAGTTCCAATTTAATAGTATGTGTGGTGTTTGTATTTCCATTCTTGTGATACTTAAGAGAATCAGTCTTCAGTTCTATCTATTTTTTAATTATTATTTTTTATTAAATCATAACTTTGTACATTGATGCATTTATGGGGTTCAGTGTACTGCTTTGATATACAATGTGAAAGGCTTACTTTGAACTAAGTAACACATCCATCACAATTACACTCATTTCTTAATAGTTTTTAAATGTGCCATTGCATTATGCACATCAGGTGAGGTACCCCCAAATGCCTTTCCTCCTCCCATATCCCCCCTCCCCTCCCTCTCTTTCCTCTTCCTTTCTACTTTCTGGACTATAGTTACGTTTTGCCATTCGTATGAGTGTGTAGGTGACAATATATTGATTTCATAGTAGTATTGAGTACATTGGATACTTTTCCTCCCATTCTTGAGATACTTTACTAAGAAGAATATGTTCCAGCTCCAAGCATCTCTTAGACACACTGTGATCAACTTTGCCAAAGTTAAGATGAAGGAGAAAGTTCTGCAAGCAGCCAGATGTAAGAAAAGCATCACCTACAAAGGGAGAAGAATCAGAATGACTGCAGATCTCTCAGCCAAACGTTTCAAGCCAGAAGAAGATGGTCATCAATCTTCAATCTTCTAAAACAAAACAACTTCCAGCCCAGGATCCTATCTATATCCAGCTAAACTGAGTTTCATTTGTGATGGAAAAGTCAAATACTTTAATAGACATGTTGAAGAAATTATCCATAACTAAACTAGCTCTCCAGGATATTCTCAGACCCATCCTCCACAATGACAAGTACAATGCTCTACCTCCAAAGTAAACTCACCCAGAAATTTTTGAACAATTCAACTTACACAGTGGTGAAAGGTTTAAAAATGTCCACTGGACATCTGAAAATTATGACACCCCAAACACAACCAAGCTTATCAATTCTTTCAATTAATGTGAATAGCTTAAATTGTCCCCTAAAGAGACACAGGCTGGCTGACTGGATACATAAACTCAGACCAGATATCTTCTGTATACAGAATTTCATCTTATTTTAAAGGATAAAAATAGACTAAGGGTGAAGGGATGGACTTGTATAATACAGGCAAATGGAAACCAGAAAAAAGCAGGGGTTGCAATTTTAGTTGTAGATACAATCGGCTTTAAACCAACAAAGATAAAGAAAGATAAGGAAGGTCACTACATATTTGTCAAGGGAAACATCCAACATGAAGAGATTTCAATAATGAAAATTTATGCACCCTACCAGAATGCTCCTCAATTCATAAAGCAGACCCTAATGGGTATGAACAACTTGATATCTTCCTGCACTATAATAGCTGGAGATTTTAACACCCCTTTGACAATTTTGTATAGATCCTCCAAGAAGAAACTAAACAAAGAAATATTAGACTTAAAGCTGACCCTAGAACAAATGGACTTTACAGACCTCTACAGAACATTTCACCCTAATAAATCTGAATATACTTTATTCTCATCAGCCCATGGATCATCCTCCAAAATAGATCATATCCTAGGACACAGGTCTAACCTCAGCAAATTTAAAAGTGTAGAAATTATTCCTGTATCTTCTCGGACCACCATGGAAAAAAATGGACTCAACAGCAATGGGAATCTTCATACTCAAACAAAGTCATGGAAGCTAAATAATCTTAGGCTGAATGACAGCTGGGTCAAAGAACAGCAAGATGCGGGGCACAGCACCTGGAGCAGGAAGAGACTCAGAACCTCAGGACGCAGGGGACAGCACCTGGAGCAGGCAGAGACTCAGAACCGCAGGATGTGGGGGACATGATGTGGAGGAGGGATGGTCAGCACATGGTTAATTGGCCTCTTTCTCCTTCAGTATGTGCTATTTAGGAATTGGAAGGGGTCAACAGAAAGCATTTGTAACCACACTTCAGCCAAAGTTGCAGAACTACAGTGCTGAGCCCCCAGAACTGGAGTACGGTGGCAGCAGGCAGTGAAACAAAAACCCTGGGTACAGATGGAATGAGGGGCTGGGCAGGGAGCAGTATTAGAGCTGGGTCAACTTTCTCTCTCATCTAGAATATCTTTGTCAATTATCAAACCAGGTTTGGGGATTTGCATAAAGAGTTAAAGCAGGTTTCTGCCACTCTCAATTTTAGAACAAATTTAACATTTAAATTATGTTAAAGCCGTTCAAAATCTTCCACAAACACAATTTTAGGGCAAAGGGAGTCTTGGCCAGTTTGGGCTTGTTTAATTTGGATTTAAATAGGAGACAGAAAAAAACCAAAGGAAAGAAGGAAGCTGAATGTGAAATCTACAACTTAGTAGAAAGGCATAATATGAATCAAGAGAAGAAATCTAAAATTTGAGACAGTCAGGTGTCCTGCAGGATGAAGACGAAGGCACGCGGTTCTCACCATGGACCCAGATAAGGCTTTGTTTACATCGCAGGGAGCTGTCCACACTGTGTTCTGTATCCTGTGCTCTAATCAGGAGCACACATTTTTGCAGAATTTTAAAAAGAGGTCTATTTGAGGGCCAGGGGAAGATAGTAACAATATGTATTTATGCAAACAGCAACATCCTTTAGTCTGTTTCTCCACCCTCTCCTTATGGAATACAAGATCAGCAAGTGTTTGATAGACTCATACAAAAATAAACCTTTATTACTCATTCACGTGTCAGGCACAGTCCTTACTTTGAAGGAGCGTCAAAACTCTCTGGAGAGAGATTGTATACACACAGGTGGAAACATTCAAGCAAGATGACGTGAGCCTCATTCTCAAGTTAATAGGCATTCACAGAAGGCAGAAGCTGTCCATCGCAGGAAAAAGAACAGAAGTTAATTATATAATCCTGCATCTCAATGAGGAAGATTTGGATCTTGAGAATATCATTATGGATGTAGTTATATACCTAAGAATTGTATGTGGTGACTCTATGCCTTCTTGATTCACCAACTATCTTAGTCACTAGAGAATAATTTCTTTTCTTTTTTTTTTTTTTTTTTTTGAGACAGAGCCTCAAGCTATCCCCCTGGGCAGAGCGCCATGGCATCACAGCTCACAGCAACCTCCAACTCCTGGGCTCAAGTGAGTCTCCTGCCTCCGCCTGTCAAGTAGCTGGGACCACAGGCGCCCGCCACAACGCCCGGCCATCTTTTGGTTGCAGCCATCATTGTTGTTTTGGCGGGCCCAGGCTGGGGATTCGAACCCGCCACCCCGGGTGTACGTGGCTGGCGCCCCAGCTGATTGAGCCACAGGCGCCGAGCCAGAATAATTTATTTTCATGAGACCACCTAAAGCAGGAGAATGTTCCATGCCTATAATTTTCTTTCTGATGACCCATCCTTAAACATTCTTCTGGGCTTTTCTTCTCTATATATATCATTCTATGGTGCTTTCAGGACCTGTGGTCCTGAGTTTCTGGGCTTTTCCCACTTCCTTTATCAGTGGTTCTCATTGGCACGGTCTTGCAGACTGGAGCCAGCCCCAGCCTGGCCCACCTCATGGTCACTTTTCCCCTATGCTCAGAGCACAGGCCAACATCACGCTGTCCGTCATCTCATTCCCTGAAACTAGATTGGCTCATAAACAACAGAAATTTATTTCTCACAGATCTGGAGGCTGGAAGCCAAGTTCAAGGAGCCCACAGATTCAGTGTCTGGCGAGGGCCTGCACCACAGTTGATAAAAACAGCACCTTTTTGCTGTGTCCTCACATGGTAATGGACTAAACAAACGCCATTGGGCCTGTTTTAGAGGGTCACTAATCTCATTAATGAGAGCTCTGTTGGGGGGCCTAACACGAACCATCTCCCACAAAATAACATAAAGGACCTAGTTAGCCTTCCCCCCTCCAAAGAAATTCATGCCAAAGAACGCTAACTCACTAAAGCCCTAAGGGACAAGCTGCGGAATTTGCATGTCTTCTAGGCCCCATATATAAAAGGGGTTTCTAACTGCCCCTGGGCACAGATGCCATCTTTGCCCACCCAGGTGGTTGTCCCTCCTTTCAATAAACCTAGCCTCAACCTCTTCACTCCTGGTTTTTGGGTATCGTGGTTTATACCTTTCAGGCTCCACCCTCATATCCTAATCAACCCCTCTCCAGAAGCCTCACTTCCTCAAGCATACTTTATTGAGAATGGATATTCAGAAATGGATGTTGATTTGAAATGAATGAATCCTTGCTTTCCAGGAGCTAATGGAATATCAGAGGCAGAAACAGCCCACTGTCACATGGTACAAGGGAAGGAAGAACAGTGTGAACAGAGCTTGGAGGCTGGAAGAAGAGGTGTGATTTAATGGAGTTATTAAATAAACATTTTATCACATTTGGTGGACAGAGGTAGTATATGAAGAGAAAATATATTTTAGACAGGGGAAATAATATGATAAAGGCACAAAGATACTCAACTCAGCAACAATCAATCATTCATTCCAAGAAGAGGTTGAGACTTGATCAGAAAACTGAGAAGGAGGGTGTGGCTCAGACCCCCTGGTGTCCAGCACCAGGCCACTTCATTCTACCCAAGAGCTGACCTGTGCTTACTTTCAGCTGGGTGGAGAAGGTACAAGGGTAGGTCAAAAGATAAAACAGAACAAAAATGTATTTCTGCTATAGCCCTGGAACGAGTGTAGAAAAGAGACTTTTTTCTTTTCCAAAGTTGGAGAAAAATGAAGTCTAGATGTTTGACAGTTTGTGGAAGAGATACAACAGGTTTATATCCTTGGTGTTGCAGAAACGCAACAGACTGAAATGACACTCCAGCTGCTGCAATTGTACATTTGGTGGCAACTTGAAAAGAGCCAGAAGATGCCTTTCAAGGCCCTCCCAGGACAAATGAGGTCCCTGGGGTCTACTCATATCGGGTCGCCACTCTGAAAGTTAGATAAACAAAACATGAGGGTTCCGGAAAGGGGGCCTATTCTTGCTGTGTGCCCTGCTTCAGAGGTGTTAACAGTCTCACGGGCTGGGGAACCCTCATCTTGGTACAGCACAAGAGTTAATAAAGTGTGAAAGGCAGGGAAGGAAGTTGCATTTTTGTAGAAGGAATTTAAGTGCAGTGGAACTTTGATTTCTTGTTCTTTCACGCCAGCATCCTCCTTCCATTTCCCATCATCTTCATGGTCTTCTATTTTTTTTCTGCAGTAAAATGGTTTCAAATGACTAGTTCCTGACACTTCCCACTGGGACTTAAGAACACATCCTACTGTTCTCTAAAATAGAAATATTAGAAAATGCCCTTCTGGAGGCCTGGAATGGGAAAGAAGACCCAGCTTTGGTGGGATTTGGAAGATCACAGAGCAATAAAGCAGCCCGTGAATTTCCCTATCTGTGAGATGTACTTACCTGTCTCTAGATAACTCTGCTAAGTTTTGCTGGTTGTGAGAGTTAAGTCATGATCCTTAAACCAAGGCAAACTTCTTCAGGTTCAGACATGAATGGACTTGACCAGAAATACATTTTTCAGAAATGGCATACTACCTCTCAACAGGGAATTATTTCAAAACATAGAATGTTGTAACACTGTTTGCTTATACTTCTAATTATGAGTGTCAATCCACTGAGCTGCAATCACATAGTCTCTGTTAAGGCAGAAGAAGGCAACAGAGTTTGGCTCTGCCCTAATGACAAAGCTGTCCTTTCACCATACCCGGTGGAGGTGCAAGATTCTAGGCATGATTCACACTTACAATGGGGCTACTGAAAGCAGCCTGTCTGGAGTGAGGCACTTCACCGGCTCCTTCTCCGCTTCCTACAGCAACAGAGCTCCCCGCCAGCTGCCTGGAGGGCTTACTTCCCAGAGGCTCATTATGCACTGGCCTGCAGCTGTGGGCTCTTGGTTTCGCCATATTGCTGAGGGAGCCACTCTCAGCGTCTGGAAAATCTTCATCTTCAGAGACAGCTTCCTGATAGGACTCTAACCTCCTGTCTGGAGGATAAAAAATCATACTGAATCATCTTCTGAGAAGAACCACTTGCAAGTTGAATGTTATGGTTACTTATACAGCTATTTCCAGCATCTCCTCCACTTTCAAACCTGGCCACCAAGCCCCCACCACCCACTTCCACACCCTTAATGAATGAACTTACCTCACACTTCACTGAGTAAAGTAGAAGTAATCAGATAGGAACTCATTTATTTTTCCATCATCAAATCTATCGACTTACCTGCATTTGCACCCACACTCTCTGTCTCTCCTCCTGCCTCTCCAGATAAAGTCTCTGTCCGTGTTTCAACTGCCCAACTCTCCCTCGGAATCCTCAGTGACTTCCCTTAACATCTTCCCTCTTTCACTTACACCAATCTTTCTTCACCTGATTTCATGACTTCATGTTCCAATCTCTTCACTGACATTGATCTTGTCTAGTGTCTTATAAGTACTGAATAAATGAATGCTTGTGAATAAACAAATACCAGTCATCTTAAACTTAACAAAAGCAGAACTCTTTATCTAGGTCACCAATGAGCTCTTTGTTGCCAAATCCAAGCTTACCTCTGTCCTTACCTTATGTAAACCATTATTATTATTCTTATTACTACACCCAACAAGTTGACCTTTCTTTCCTTCTTGCAATGTCTCTTTTGCCTTGTTTTCCTCCTCCCACAATAGCTGCTGCTTCCTAGTTTCTCCTGATGTTTCTTCTCTTCATCTCAGCTCTCAAATACTGGAGAGTTGCAAGAGCTCCTTCCCTCTTCCACATACACACCCTTCCTTGGTGATTGCATCCGATCCCGTTTTGAAATATAACCTCTGTGCATGTGACCTAAGCATGGTATAAACTTATGCCTTCAACTCTGACCTCCCGTTGGCATGAATCCAGCCGTCCACCTGATACCTCCTCCTGGATACCTACGAGGCTCTTTCAGCAGATTTAGGCACAGCTCACTACCCTGCTCCTTGAAGTCTTCCATCATGTCCCCTGGCCAGTGAAGATCTGAACACGCTATTTATTATTGATCTTACACCAGGAACTACCACCATCTATATGCTAAACATCTATCTTATTTATTTTATTTTTTGAATCATACAGCAGAATACAAACTCCAAGAAAGTAGAAAATTTTGTCTGTCTTGTTCATATGTTATTCTCAGAGTCCAAGGCAGTGGCTTATGGGTACTCAAAAAATGCTTGTTGAATAAATAATAGTTTAAATTTAACATGGTCAAAAGAGAAGTCTTTTCTTCTTCCTCCCCAAATTTGCTTCCTCTGGTGTTCTCCATCTTTGCTAATGACATCAAACTATTTACCTTGTTATCTAAGCAAAATATTTAGGATTCACCTTAATTCCTCTCTTCTTCTTCATATTGACAGTATCACCAACATTTGTTCACTGTACACACAAAATACATCCCTGATATCTCCACCTCTCTCCATGTCTACTACCTCAGCCCACGTCACCATCACCTCTCAGCTAGATCAGTGCAGCAGCCTTAGAAATAGCCTCCTTGCTGCTCTGGGCTCCATTTCTCAAATAGTAGCTAGGGTGATATTCCTAAAAGACAAGTAGCTAGGGTGATAGTCCTAAAAGACAAAGTGGATTAGACCATTTCCTACATAAAGTTCTCTAATGGCTTCATAATTGCCTTAGAGTAAAACTGGACTCCTTCGCCTGACTTATGTAGCCCACAATGACCCGATCCCTGCTGACCTCTCTAACTTGCTTGCCCCTTCTTCTTCCACATTCCCTCCAAAATCAGAATCATTGGAAAATGATTTCTTTACTTCAAAAGCTAGCAAGCTGCCTTTCTCCTTTCTAAGGGCTCTATACCAGCCACTCCCTCTGACTGAAATGGTTTTGCCACTGAATTTCAAGACCACATCCTTCAGATCTGGGCTTTCATGTCCCATCTAGTGAGTCCTTGCCTGACCAGCAAATCCAAAGTAGCCATCTAATCCTTCTATATCTCACCACCCTGTTTTCATTGTCTACAAAACGCCTACCACTATTCAATATTTTTCTTGATTCTGGCATCTAGAAAATAGATAATCAATAAATTTGAGCTTGTTGGATTGTTAGTTGTCTCTATGTAGCCCACTGAATAAAGCCTGGTTTGGGGTAAGTTATTTTTTATAAAATGAAGAATATTTGCACATTCTTTTTGTTATAATTGTTTTGTCTATAATTTTTAAAGGCAAGAGAAGGCTAAGGGGTCATGTGGTAATCCTAGGTTCTAGTACCAGCTTTGCAAAAACTAAGAGGCTTTCCACAAGTCAGTGGACTTTCTGGACCTCTGTTTACAGAATGAACAATTTCGATTCAACGACTTTAAGATATTTTCCAGTTGTGCAAGCCTCATTATATTTTCTGCCTAAATAATAGAGAATATTTTCCTGAATGATATTTCAGCTTCAAAAACTGGTCCATGTATCATGTCCCAAAGATTCCAATCTGTATCATTCTTACCTATGCTTTCGCTTGGAATATCCAGTCTTGTCCTTTCTATGTACGGCAGGCCTGAACATCTTTAAAGCTTAATTCAAATGCAAGCAACTTGAAGAAGATCCCTGTAACTACACAGGTGCTCAGCCATGCCAGTCATTGGAAACTTCCAGCTTTCATGTGCAGAAAATGCTATTCACAAGGCATTCAGCTCATTTAATTATAACAATCATCTGACTAGGTACTATTAATACACACTTTTTAGAAATAAATAAACTTAAGTAATTTGCCCCATCTCACAAAAATGTTAAAAGCTAATCTCAAAGCCACTTCTATTAGATTCCACAGTCAGTTCTCTGAGACATCATGCCGTACTGTTTTTAGAGGTCAAAGACACTTTTCAGCAACTTACAATGCACGGGAGAGGCCCCCACAACAAAGAGTAATTTAGCCCAAAGTGTCAACAATGCTAAGATTGGTAAATTCTTGAGAGTACACTGCACATTCTTGATGATGCAATAAATACCATTTTAAAAATAGAGAATTAGGTCAGACACAGTGACTCAGACCTGTAATCCTGGCACTTTGGGAGGCTGAACTGGGGAGATTGCTTGAGCTCAAGCCTGAGCAAGAGCAAGAGCAAGACCCTGTCTCTACTAAAAGTAGAAAAACTAGATAGGCATTGTGGTGGGCTCCTGCAGTCACAGCTACTCAGAAGCTGAGGAAGGGGATTGTTTGAGCCTAAGAGTTTGAGGTTGCTGTGGACTAAGATGCTGCAACACTCTACCCAGGGTGTAAAGTGAGACTCTGTCTCAAAAACAAAAAAGAGTACGGTCTTTTACCCATGCGGTTAAGTTATAACACTGCCAGCGGATGTCTGGAGCCACAAATAGTAAGGAACCTATATATGCTAATTTTTTATAAACATACATACCTATGATAAAATTTTATTTATAAATTAGGCAAAGTAAGAGAATAATAACAATAGCTAAAATAATATAGACCAACTATCATAATATACTATAAAATTTATATGAATGTGGTCTCTCTCTTTCTCTCTCTCTCTTTCTCTAAGAATCTTCTTGTATTGTACTGTGAGTAACTGAAACCATAGAAAACAAAACCTGGCAGGAGGAAGAACTGCTGTACGTCAAAGCACATATAAACATGGCGGCCACACTGACCGATCATGCACCTTCTTCCAGCCATGTTTAGGGAAATCAGTGATTGCGTAATTACTATAACACCAGGTAGCTCAACTATTACTGTAGGGCAAACTTGCTCAACAAGTAGAAATGCAAGAGCGGGCTCAAGAAGACGTGGCGTGACTCAACCTCTGATGATTCTGGGACAAGCTACGGGAAGCAAACAGACCAGTAAAGTCACAACATGATTCAGAAAACACAGCTGCTAAACTATGATTCCAGACCCTGGTGAAAATCATATAATAAAAATGGGGTATGATAAGCAAAAGTTTCTTATCATATTGATAAACAAAACTTTCCCAGATGGTCATAAAGACTTTTAATATTTCTCTTACAGTAGGTTCTGAAATTTAGTTCCATAAATGTTTCAACATGAGATAGGGATTCTTGCTTTCTGCCTAATAAGAGAAAACATACAAAATGGATTCTTTTCTTTTCCTAAAGGTAGGTACTAAGTTGGGTACCACATCATCTACTTTATTTCTCTTCTTTGTTTAATCCGAAATCTGTCTTTCTTTCTCATTCCCTTCTTCAAATACCTAGTACCCTGAGTATAGACTGTTACTTGCATTGATTTGGTACCTAGAAGTGGGCATTAGACTATGGATCAAAAAGTTGACTATACTTCCAACCTGCTCTCTAAAGGGCCATAACTAAGGGTAAACAACACTCAGAGGAGCTTCCTCCAACAGGATCATCTGCACATCATCCATCAAACCTTTCTCTATGAACTAAATCCCCAAACATTTCCTGCATTCCACCTTTTACCTGCTTGTAAACAACACACTCAGCTAAGCATCTTCATCTGTATTTTCCATATATCCTTGATACACATACTTTTTGTTCTAAAATAATCCCTGATACATGTCCAGCATTCCAAGAATGCCCACTATCCTGCTTTCAAGAACCAACCTTTAATCAGTGCAAAAATCCCCAAAATTGATGGCCTGAAAATCAAAATAATATGGGGCAAGAACAAGGATTCTGATCTTTTGACAATTAACAGAGTAATTTTATGTTTACGTGTCTGCCTCTCACATTGGAATAAATTTCTTAAGAGCACTATTTTGTATTTTATTTTATTTTTTATTTATTTATTTTTTTGAGACAGAGTCTCACTTGTTGCCCTCAGTAGAGTGCCCCAGCATCACAGCTCACAGCAACCTCAAACTCTTGGGCCCCTGTGATTCTCTTGCCTCAGCCTCCTGAGTACCTGGGACTATAGGCACCCACCACAATGCCCAGCTATTTTTTTTTAGAGACAGGGTTTCACTCTTGCTAAGGTTGATCTTGAACCTGTGAGTTCAGGCAATCCACCCACCTCAGCCTCCCAGAGTACTAGGATTACTGGTGTGAGCCATCATGCCTGGCCACTATTTCTTATTTTAACACCAATAATTAAAACAACAGTTAATTAACAACAGCTAATATTTATAGAGAACTCATTCTTTGCCATGGTTGGCTCTAAGAATCATGGTTGGCTCTAACACCTCAAGAGAATTATTTTCTCTTGTGTTCCTTATCATCCAATGAGGTAGATACTATCATTGATCCTTTTAATTGAGGCACAGAGAAATTAGATAACTTGCCCAAGGCCATGTAGCTTATAGATAGTTGAAACAAGATCCAGGCTCACAAGGCCTAATTGAAAATCTTTGTTCTTGGAAAAATCTCAATGCTGCTTCTATGTGGATATCAGAGTCACAAATAGAAGTTCTCTAGACAAGCCCAAAGTGAAGGAAATTCTATAAAATCCCAGAAGAGTGTCCCTCAAATTTTTGAGTTCATCAGAAAGAAGGAACATCTGGAGAAACTAAGTCTTAAGACCAAAGAGGATGACTATTATATAGTATCCTGGACAGGACCCTGGGACAGTAAAAGGACATCAGGTAAAAATTAAGGAAATTTGATTAAAGTGTGGATTTCAGGTAACAATGATGGATCAATATTGTTCCATTGTTTATCACAAATGTATCCTATGACTAATGTAAGATGTTAACAATGGGGAAAATTGAGCATGAGGATTTACTGGAGTCTTCAATGATATCTTTGTATTATAACTTTTCTGTATATCAAAAACTATACTAAAATAAAAAGTTTAGCTTTTTGAAAAGGCATTCTTTTTCAGTCACCTTTTAGAAGAGTGTTTTGTAAAAACTATTTTAATATACATATTAGTTGCCTGAGGATAGGGTTAAAATGCAGATTTAATTGAAGCTCTGAAGAGGGTCTGAAGGTCTGAATTTCTAACCCTGCCCTGGTGCTGCTGATGCTGCCAGTAGCTGGACCACACTTCTGAGCTGCAGGGTTTTAAAACATATAGTGGTTTTTCAGCTGTGTGTAGTTCAATTGCATGTGTGTAAGAGGTTATTTCCAAGCAGCCATATTCTTTATGAAATTTCCTACTAGGCAATACTTTTGCTAGAAAACCCTAAAGCAGTGATTTTTCCACCGGTGTGCCGCGGGTCCCTGGTGTGCCATGAGAGGATCTTCAGTGTGCCGTGAATATTTTTAAAGATCACTAATTAAATTACTTTGAAAGACGTTCAAAGCACAGTAAGTATATTCTTTTTTTGACCTTTTTTTCTTTTGATCAGTATAATTGAAGCGTGCCATGGAAGTTTAACTATGGGTTCAAGTGTGCCATGAGATTAAAAAGAAGGTTGAAAAACACTGTCCTGAAGGATCGGTCATTAAAAGACAAGTACACTGTCAAGAAGTTTTCATCGAAAACTACTGAAAATAATATGTCTCAGATTGAGTCCTGGGGAGAACTGTCCTCTCCCATTGTGTGTGTGTGTGTACACACGTGGGCTTGTTTTTAAGCCACTGCATAAAAGAGATCAGAAGTTCTGGACGTGTCTATGGTAGAGAAGTGTTCATAGGCAAAACCAGCACCTTCTAGAGGTAGCAGAACACTTTATGGTTCTGAAACAGTTCTCTCGCTTATGAACTCGAGTTCACTAGGATAGCGAAGCCTTTGATTCCCAGCCACTTGGCATCCTCCCTGCCTGAGGGGTGTAGAAGAAAATTACTCCCTGGTGCAGGAATGTGTATGTTTAGGACTAGCCTGGGAGAGGGCTAGTATTAACCATCTGACATGTTACACATAAAAACTTTAAATGTTACAAATACAAAAAAATAATGCAGTGTTTCCCACCACCGTGAACATCACTGCTATAAACCACTTCCCGAAAAAATAGAGATCTGTAGTCAAAAGACTGGGAAACACTAACCTCACAAATGGACTCTGAGGTGTAGCACAGCACTGTCTATCCCAGCCAATGACTGCTGACCATCTAAACCACTGGTGGAAGTTACACAAACTATAGAAATCATTATAATACAATAAAATGTAAGCACTGGAAGAATAAAAAAAGAATGGTGATCATGATGAAGTCTTAAAAAAATAGTTAATGACAGTAAAAGCACACTGTGATGCTATTTTTTTTTTTTTTTGAGACAGAGCCTCAAGCTTTCCCCCTGGATAGAGTGCTGTGACATCACAGCTCACAGCAACCTCCAACTCCTGGGCTCAAGCAAGTCTCCTGCCTCAGCCTCCCAAGTAGCTGGAACCACAGGCGCCCACCACAACGCCCGGCTATTTTTTGGTTGCAGCCATCATTGTTGTTTGGCAGGCCCGGGTTGGGGAGTCGAACCCGCCACCTTAGGTGTATGTGGCTGGCGCCTTAGCCACTTGAGCCACAGGCACCGAGCCTGTGATGCTATTTTTGTTTGAAAAACACATACTTGTATATTAAAATTTGCCTAAGAAAATACACAAAAACAGTTCTAAAATGCTAACAGTGGTCCACTCTATTTGATGGAGCTTAGTAACAGTTTTTGAATTTTTCTCTTTTGACTTACCTGAATTTTTTTATACATTGATTTTCCAATAAAAATACTATAATAGAAGATGAAACAAAATCCAGAGTATCCTCATATCCAATATGACTAACTACTGTTTACAATGGTACGGTGAATATAGGATAAGTTTTATCCTCACACTCACAGGTAACAAAAGTTGGCTTTCAACGTACCAAGGAGAATAGATTTTATAATTTTTTTGAACAATTTTAGGCTGGGTGGAATGTCTAAATTTCATAATCATACCAATATTTATAACAACGTTCATAATAATCGATACGTTTCTTTAATAAAAATCTAATGCTTTTGATAAAAGGAGACACCTGGAGCACAGTGGAGAGACTATGGTAGGCAGAATTCGGTGACAGCCCCTAAGATTCCTGCGCCTCACCCCTGGTATATACACCTTGTGTATACGATGGGATTGCATCTCTATGATTAAATTACACTATGTGGCAAAGGCAGAGGGATTTTGCAGATATAATCATGTCCCTAATTAGTGAACTTTGACTTAATATAAATGAAGACTATACCAGGCGGACACAATTTAAGTAGGTAAGCCCTTCAAAGAGGAATCAGGACTTCCCTGAAGTCAGAGGATTCATAGTGAGAGATTCTACTGCTGGCTTGAAGAAGCAAACTGCTATGCAGTGGTGCGGCCATGTGGCCGGAACCAGTGGGCAACCTTTAGGAGCTGCGAATGGTCCCAGATTGACAGCCCACAGGAAAGTGGGGACCTCAGCCCTACACCTTCAAGACATTGGAATCTGCTAAATACCAGGGCACAGGAGCAGGTCACAGTCCCAGCAGACACCTACATTTCAGCCTTGGGGTGAGAGACCCCAAGCAGTCGGTACCCCATCCTGCCCCCAGAAGCTGGACCCCTAACAACATGAGAGAACAGATTTGTGTTGTTTTAAGGCACTAAGTTTGAGCAATAGAAAACTAATACAAAGATAAATGATGAACCAGGAAAATAATTTGCCACATATGAAAGAAGATAAAATAGCTTCAGGATTAGCATTCAATGTATTTAGAAACCTGTTCAAAACAAGTACACAAATAAAAATGGATGTCAGCCACAAGCAATCTAGACTGTGTGTACAAGCTGAACGTTAACCCTGACCTGAATAGGTAAAACTCTCCTACAAAGATCCATTTGAATAACAGAAGAAGAATTTAATCAATTTGCCAAGGAAATTCAGATGGCCAATAAACATATACAAATTAAATATTTTGTTAATAATCAGAGACAGAGAAGTGTTAATTATCTCCATAAAAATCATATAGACTAAAAACTAAACCTTCACCAGCACGTGGCTCACACCTGTAATCCCAGCACTCTGGGAGGTCGAGGTGGTTGGCTCACCTGAGCTAAGGAGTTTGAGACTAGCCTGAGCAAGAGTGAGATCACGTCTCTAAAAATAGAAAAAAAACAGCCAGGTGTGATGGTGGGCGCCTGTAGTCTCAGCTACTTGAGAGACTGAGGCAAGAGGATCACTTGAGCCCAAGAGATTGAGCCCAAAAGTTTGAGGTTGCTGTGAACTATGACATCACAGCACTCTATCCAGGGTGACAGAGCGAAATTCTGTCCCCCCTCCAAAAAATAATAATTTCACCCCATTATGACTGGATATGAAAAACAGGTATTATTTTTTCTGAAATATAGATTAGCATAATATTTTAGGGGAAAATGTATCTTATGAAAATAATTGCACAAATATATGTGTACAAAGATGCACACTTCACACGGAAGTTTCTTTTACTTAACTATCATAATCTTTTATCTCGTTCATCTGTCTCCTTGTTCTTAACTCTAAGTTACATGAAATCAAGGACTCATGCCACATATTCAGGACAGAGTATTTGTCGGAATGAATAAGTGATATTAATTGCAAATACTTGTGTAATAAAAAGCAAAGTGGCCACCACTAAGCATAGTAAAGTAAGCCTGGTCACATAGAGTGGAAGACTTTGCTCTTACTGTTAGCTTAACCCTCTTAGGAAAAATTATTTTTTTAAATTTTTATTAAATCATAGTTGTGTACATTAATACTATCATGGGGGTACAGTGTGTTGTTTCTATATACAGTTTGAAATACTTTCATCCATCTGGTTAACATAGCCTTCATGTCCTTTTCTTAGTTATTGTGTTAAGACATTTATATTCTACATTTAGAAAGACTCACATGTACCCCCATAGGATAAACCATAGACGTGATTCTACCAACCGCCCTCCCTCCATCCATCCTCCCCACTTCCGTCCCCTCCCTCTCCCCTTTCCTATGAAAGCTATAATTTAGTTTTATAATAGGGTTGAGTACATTGGATACTTTTTCTTCCATTCTTGAGATACTTTGCTAAGAAGAATATTCTATAGCTCCATCCATGTAAACATGAAGGAGGTAAAGTCTCCATCTTTCTTTATGGCTACATAGTATTCCATGGTGTACATATACCACAATTTATTGATCCATTCATGGGGACTTGCAAAAAATTCTATGAGATATTGCTGAGTAAAAGAAACAAACTGCAAAGGTAAAAATGTGCAAAAATAGATGTTCACAGATACAGGGATACACGTAAGAAAATGAATGATTAAGAATTCACCAAACTTGTTAATAATGGTTAACCTCTAGAAAGCAGGGTTTTTGTTTTGTACACTTCTGTGAATTATCTTTACAGAAGCACATTTTACTTTTATGAATAACAAAATTAATAAAGTTCAAGTCTTTAAAGAAAATTTAGAATTTACAACTTCACTTCCTTGGAGTCAAAATTTCAGTACATTTTACTTTTTCTTAAGTGAGATGTTGACTAAACATCAGTGAATACTTGGGGGGGAAGGATGGGGTTAGGAGGAGACTATAATCCCTTTGGAATTATTTCCAAAATGTTTTTCGGAGGCATGGTCTATAGTTTCATGAAATTCTCAAAAGTACTTACAACACAATATCATTGTCACCCCCCAATTGACCACATTTCATTTCCCCTGGTAACTGACTTTTATAGAAACCACAGCATTAGACCCCTTGACTTTAGTCTACTAACTTGTGAAGGGATAACAGTGATGCTTAAAACCTATTTAGTGTGTTAAACACCATGCTGAAATGAAGCACTTCCATCTCAGAATTACCACGTGTTTAAGGGATGACAGAAAAAGACCCATGTTAAGGTTCAGCATTGGGAAACCCAACACTCACCGTTTTCTTCATGGCAATAATCGAACCCTGCCACACTACATCTCCGAAAAACCATCTTATTCTCGGTGAGGGTTCCTGTCTTATCAGAAAAGAGGTACTGAATCTGTCCGAGATCCTCAGCGATGTTCAGGGCTCGGCACTGAACAGTCGAATCTGTTTTCTCGTTGTAGAAATCCACATCACTTTGAATAAAGTATATTTGTCCAAGCTTCACAATTTCGATGGAAACATAGAGAGAAATGGGAATCAAGACCTAAGAAGACCCAAACAATTTAAGAAGTGTTAAAGCAGGTTAAAGAAAGGTGAGAAACTGAATGTAGCTGGATAAGTGGCCGCGATCTTAAAATGCTATGATAAGCTTAATAGAAGAAATTACCTGTAATAAAATGATCATGGTCCAAAACATATAGAATCCTGCCAACGCTGGTGATACGGTGTGTCCATCGGGCTCGGGGATGTTGAAAAAGAGTACGTTTTCATATCTGCTCAACCAGATTCCATGACCTTCCAAGAAATACACAAACATCAAAAAGATGCTAAATATATATTATGCAAACAAAAACTTTATTCCAAATGGAGAAGGGATGATGAGAATATTCACTGCATTTGAATACCAAGTATTTGCTTTTAGAAACAAATTTAAATCAGAAGGCTATACAGTCTCCTGTCTCTGATTCTCTCTCTCTAAATCTCTTTCTGTTCCTTTAGGTATGGCAAAGTGGAAGTGGATAGAGTAAACATCAAGGTTTTTTATTTTATTTTTTCAGGCAAAAGATGACAGAGACAAAGATGGGGAGGAAAAGATATTGACAAAGAAAAGATCCCTTGTAGAATTCAAGTATTCATAAATATCATTTTAAAATAAAATACTTTAAACTAATAGCTTGTTGAAAAAATGTCCACAAATAATCAAATTTTACCTACCCAATGCACCAGTTAAACACATTATGACCAAAAGCAGGACACACCAGAGGACATCTGTATTTGCTCTTCTTTCTAACTTACTGCGCTTATACCGTGGCCCACTGTTGTTTAGCATGGCTTTGGTTTCATGACCTACAGAGGAAATAGACACATGGCAGAAAATATACAAATGAAAGCTAGAAAGCAAACATCGTATTTCAAAATCTCTCTGGCACACAATTTCATAAAACACAGTTACATAATATATTTTGTCACTTTTGTCTGCTTTTGTGATCCATTTGGGAAAACAGAGACCAATGATGGAGTTTATTAAGAAAAACTTTTCTTTCTGTTTACATAGAGGACATTTTTGAGTAAATGAAACGTGTTAACTTGTAGAAAAGCTCGGAGAAGACAATGATGGAAACTGGGTGTTTGTTTCACCGACCTGCATACACCACGATGCCCACCACGGCCTCCGTGTTCCTGATGGTACACCCTCTCAGCAGTAAGTTTTCTTTACTGAGACCCACACGGTCTTTGTTGGAATGCTCTCTATGAGAAAGACAGCATATGGATTCAATGTTCAATAGCAGAAGTGGAGATATGATAATAAAACTCATAGTCCTTGAGTGTTTTTGACTTGGAATAGGAAGTCAGGCACTTCCCTGGAAAGGTTTCAATCTGTGGCCTATTGACTTCTGTTATTTCCGTTTCTAACTATTCCTGCTTTCTGTTAGTCATGGTTTGTCAACTTCTATCACTACAAAATCCCCAAAATATTCTGACGAGGGATCCTGCTTCTCTAGTATAAACTGTATGTAGGGAAACTTAGTAACCGACAAAACAATTCTTGATCGTTTTAGAAAATTACTATTTTTAATCTGGATAAAATACAAAAATATTTTAGGTAAACTGGTGGCTGCTAAAATCATTGGCTGATGGGGAGCTTGACAGTAGAAGGACAGGCTGATAACCTCATGGGCCTCCTGATTTGTGGGAAAGGCAGTCGTGGCCCCCAGGCCTAATCAGACCTCTAACTGGGCATCTGGGGCCTATGGCTTCAGAGGGTCTGTGTAGCTTCTGAATTGCAATATTTTGGGTGTGCATGCACGTATGTGCATATAATGTTTGTTATTTTCTAGGAAAAGAATCCATTTCTTTCATTAGATTCTCAAAGTGCCCCTTGACAGTTTAAAGAAAATAAGAGGGCAAGAGAAACATTAAATGTCACCACAAGGACGCAGTTGGCCAAGTCTAAAATGTGGTAAATTTCTGCAGGCAAAATGACCTGTTTGTTCAACAAATTAATGGTGTGGGAGAAAAAAAAGGGTGGGAGAGCTCGATACAAGGTGCTCAATACAATCAGCTCAATCGAGAATGTGGGAAAATCTACCGGCTAAATGACCCAGTTTCTTCAGAGAGCAAAATTAGAGACGTCAATCAGAAGCAATATATAACACTTATTTTGATCCTCGTTGTAATAAAACAACTATTAAAAATCATTTTGGAGAAAATTAGGGAAATGTGAAGAAAGACTTGGTGTTAGACGGCATTAAGGAATGGCTCTTATTTCATCAGACGTGAAAAGTCCTTATCCGCTGTAAGTAAGCAGTAAAGTACTTACAGTAACTTGACGTAATGTGGGGCTGGGAAGAGGGAGAGGAAGGACAATGGAAGCCAAGTTGGCAAAACCGAGTAATGTGAAGGCCGTGTGACGGCCCGGGTGCTCACTACACCTTCCTTGCCACTTCTGTATGTTTGAAATTTTCTGCAATAAATCATTTAAAAATTATCAAAATATTTACTTGAGTAAATTCGTGTAGTGGCAAAAATACAAGGCAACATCATTGGACTATTGAAACAAACAAGCAAAGAGTAATGTTTTTCATGTATTCCTAAAATGTCCTCTTAATTTCAGCATTAAAATGAGGTTGTGTTCTAAGCAACCACCTTCAGTCTACAAGTTGTCGCTTCTTTTTCACATACATACAAATTGTCAGTATTTCTACGATCCTGGCTATCTGGAATTGCAATGAAAAGAAAATAAAAATTCTTCCAAGAAGGTCTCATACTCACTCCCATAATCTGTAAAGCACCTTTTTTTTCCTAACAGGCATATGTTTATGTTCCTTTATACACATAGGCTCATGTACAAAGGGGGGGCAGAGCTGGGGGCATCCTAGGGTTTAATTTAATTCAGCTTTAATAGATGAGGAAATTAATTCCCAATATTCACATTTTCAAGTAGAATTCCAAGGTCAACACCAGGCAGTTATCATTTGTTACACCTAGAGTCCTTATGGGAATTTAACACAAAAAATTATCGCTTCCAAAGTTCCTTAGTAAACATTAAGATTTTTCCCCCCAGCCCCCTTATTTTTCACTGTCACATATATGAATTTAGGTTCCCACCATTAGACCAAAGGCCAGCTTCTACATTGATTATGCCAACTGCAAACTTCAAGCATGCCCTAAACCTTCCAGGCATCTGATATCTGGCACATACAGCACAGAACCCTCAGTTTTACATGAAGCACTGACTGTCACATAGAGTCCTCACCCACCCAAGAACCCATGTAACCTCTATCTATTACATGCCAGGCACTCACACTCAGATGCTGGAAACAGGAACACACCCCACCCCCAGCCTTGGCTCCTGTGGTCTGGGAGGAGGTGATTAAATTAGAAGTCAAAATATAATAGTAAAACAGAAACTTGATACTCAGCACCTAATAAGGGCACAAACAGACAGGATGTCAGTTCCCCCTGAGAGCATAGAGGTCAAAGAACACATCTTATAGACAGTGAGCTGGGGCATCGTAATTTTTGTTGATTTTTGAAAATAGGCCACAAAGCAGAATAAGGATCCAGTTCAGTCAATCAAAATAACTCCATAGAAAATCACTGTATCTGCCCGGGCTGATGAATGGAATAAAAAGAGATTACATATTCCCCATACGCTGCTGAGGCCAGCTACCAGGACAGCCATCAGCAGGGTAGACCAAGGCCAGTGCAACCACTGAGGAGGGCAGAATCTGAGATTTCAGCAGTCAGATCATGCTAATCAGAAAGCACGGCAGCCAGTGTCAAAGCAAATGGAGAACAGAGGAGCCCGTCACAGACGAGCCATCACAGGGCAGGAAATATGATGTCCAGAAACCCAGGGGAACGCGGTGATTTGGATAGGCAGGAAGCTAGCAGGGCTTTGGAACTGGGGAAGGGCTTAGGGGTGTGACTCAGCGCCCAGCACAGCAAATGATGCTCCAATGTGTCATCAATCAGAACCATGCCTGAAGGATGAAGAGTGAGGGGGACAAGGGAGGCCAAGGCTCTGGTCGTTACTTGTCAAATTAACACCAGAATGGAAGGACGTGAGGCAGCTGGAGTTGGAGTCTCCTAAGGCAGACAAACTTCAGAACCGGGACATGGTATCAGAATGAATACGGCTACAGTGCTCTTATAATTTTTCTTTAAATCTACTAAATACATGCTCTGGCCCAGATACTGCTCAGTTCTGCTGCAGCTAGCCTGGAGTTCCTTCCTGTTCTCTCCAGCCCACAAACAAAATTCATCCTGCCAGAGGCAAGTCTGAGCTTGGCTGGGACTCAGCATTCCCAAGTGTGGGAAGAGGATGGCTATGTAGGCGGGACCCCACGATGGGTTAAAACAGCAGCCCCTGAATCTGACATTTACAAGAGGCAACTTTATGAACAGTCAGCAGCTGGAGGAAATACTCTGAGAAAGGCTCCCTCCTCAGAGGCGGCTCATGAGCAGCCGTCTTCATGAAGACCACCTAGAATTTAACCAGGGAAGGGTTTCTCAAATACTAACCCCTCTAACAACATCAGGATAAATGATTAATCTTAAGTTAAGCACATAGGTCCCTGAGGATCTGGCCTCTTAGGATCTACATTGCTGCTCACCTGCACCCCTGACACGCGGGACCACACACGTGGTTTCACTTCACAGTGCACTGTGGTCTTGGGGCTCAGCCACTGTTCATGCTGTCCCCTCAACCTGAACCCCAGCCTTTCTTTGCACTTAGCTGCTTGCCTGGCATCTTCTTATTCTTCAATTATCTCCTACCCAGAACTAAGCCCCTCCCCTCTTCTCAATGCATAGTCTCCTTTCCTGGCTCCCCCACATGTATCAGGCACTACTTAAAGATGGCATAGGCCTCGCACGGGGGCTCACACCTGTAATCCTGCATGCTGGGAGGCCATGATGGGTGGATTGCCTGAGCTCAGGAGTTGGAGATCAGCCTGAGCAAGACTCGGACCCTGTTTCTACTAAAAGTAGAAAAATTAACTGAGAGTGTTGGCAATCTCCTGTAGTCTCAGGTACTCCGGAGGCTGAGGGAAGAGGATTGCTTGAGCCCAAGAGTTTGAGGTTGCTGTGAGCTATGATGCCACAGCACTCTACTCAGGGTGACAGAGTGAGACTCTGACTCAAAATAAAAAATAGAAAAGAAGATGTTGTCATTATATTCTATACTTCCTCTATGATAGAACCTTTGTTGAAAACCAGTTGTCCATAAATGTGTTGGTCTATTTCTGGACTTCATAATATTTTCCATTGATCTGTTTATTTGTCTTTATGCCAAAATGATACAAGCTTGATAATGAGTCTTGAAATCATGTGGTATTAGCCTTCTAACTTCTTTTTCAAAATTGTTTTACTTATTATGTGCCTTTTGTATCTCTATATAAATTTGATAATAAACATGTTTCCTAAAATCCTTGCTAAGATTTTGATCAGTTTTACGCTGAATCTATAGATCAATGTAGGGGAACACTGACATCATAACAATATTGGGTTTTTCAACCAGGCACAATATCTGCCACTTCATTTATTGAGGGTTTTAATTCATTTCAGCAGTGTTCAGTGGTTTCACTCTTTTACATCTTTTGTCTAATTTATCCTTAAGGATTGCATTTTTCTGATACTATAATAAATTCTGGTTTTAAAAATTTTGATATACAAGTTTCCATTGTTAGTACATAGAAATAGAATTAATTTTTTGTATGGATCTTGTTCCTACATTACCTAAACCCATTATACTAGTAGCTTTCTGTGTAGATTTCATCAGATTCCCTACAACGACCATTGTACTAACTGTGACTGAAAGATATTTTTAGTTCTTTCTTTTTTATTTGGTGCTCTTCATTTCCTTTTCTTGCCTGACTGCAGTAGCTGGAAACTCCAGTGAATAAGTTGGATCTCAGGGGAAAGGATTTAGTCCTTCATGATGAAGTTTGATGCCAGCTATAGGTTTTCCCAGGTACCTTTTCTCATCCCGAGAAGAGTATCTACAGAAAGTTCCCTTCTACCTTCAGCTTAAAAAAATGGAGTTACATTTTGCCAAATGCTCTTTCTATATCTATAAGATGACCACCGTGGCTTCTCTTTTCTGCTTTGTTTGATGTGGTTTGTTAATATAGTGCTAATATGGTGAATTATAGTGTTTGATTTTCAACTGTTAAACCAACCTTGAATTAGGTGGACAGGCCACACTGGATCACAACATTAACCTTTTTAAATATTGTTGAATTTGATTTACTACAATTTTGTGTAGAATTTTTGCATCTATGTTCATGAGGGATATTCATTTTGGCATCAGGATAATTCTGATCTCAGAAAAATGAGTTGGACCATAGGGGTGACCCCATCCTATAAGGGCACATGTGAATCTTTCTAAATGTAGAATATAAATGTCTTAACATAATAACTAAGAAAATGACATGAAGGCTATGTTAACCAGTTGGATGAAAGTATTTCAAATTGTATATAGAAACAGCACACTGTTCCCCGGGATAGTATTCATGTAGACAGTTATGATTTAATAAAAAAAGAAAGTGAATCTTAAAAGTCAAATTTGCCATTGGCAGTTGAGTCACTGTCCAGTAAGAATTATTATTTTGGGTAAAGAAATAAATAAAAGCTCTCAGATTATTAAAAAAAATAAAAAAAAAATTAAATAGAACAGAAAAAAGAAATGAGTTAGGTGGGTAGGGGAATGAGGGGCAGTGAGGAGAGGAGAGAAGGGGGCTTAGGGGGTTATGGTGTATTGCATACCCCTTGGGGGTGGGATACAAATATAAGATGGACTTTAACAAATGCAATCAATGCAACCTAATTCTTTGTACCCTCATTGAATCCCAAACAATAAAAAGAAAATCAGTTGGGAATTTTTCTCTTGCCATAATTTACCACTGGGAAGTATGTCTAATCTGTATTTTAAAAGTCAGAAAACTAAGGACCAACGAGAGTAAATAATTTGGCTCACAATCATAAATAATTTAAGTGGCAGAAGCTAGAAATTACATTAAGACTCCCAATTTTAACTGCATTTGTCAAAGGAATGTGAACACCACAGGAAATCTCCAGAATGAACACTGTCATAGCTGTTCCAAACTCTTGCTTGGACATTTTTCCAAATCATTCTCTAGCTTTTGCCAACTAGAACTGTCCACCTGCTACTACTGTATCCTGTCCCTCCAGCTGCCGGTTCTGTCCAAACACCTCATCCCAAACAACTAATATCCCTTAGGCTTAATATGGAGTTCATGTACAATATTTCTAAACCACTGAAACAGATTCTAGGATTACTTTAAGAATAAGATTTTATTGTTACTGTTGTTTAAAATATATATTCATGTAAATACTTATCGAATTATTGAAATAAGCCAAACGTATAGATGGCTAAACTTATGGCCTCTAGTGATTAAACATGGTATATGTACACAAAAGTTGTATTGAGTTGAGTAAAATTGCAACACACAATTGCATCCCCATCCACAAAGGTAAGTGACGTGTCACTTACAGGAAGCCTCGGAATCTGCTGAGATCATTGTTGGGACTCTCACATTCTATCCTGCTGGAGAACGTCTCAGGATCAACTTCAGAGTCCTAAAAATGTTTTGAAAAAAATCACAAAGCAAGAAGAATTCAAGGTTAAACTCTTGATATTTAAGTTTGGTACTACTTCAATCAATTCTTAAAAGAGTAACAAGGCTTTTTTGCCACGAAGTTTATATCATAAATGTCCCAGATTAAAGAAAAAAAAAAGAGGGATAATCAGGGGATCTATAATTGGAACCAGAATGGTCATAGAGCCCTAATGAGCACCTGCAGATGACGGGACTGCCTGAGTCACTGATGGAATTTATGTAGGACTCTCCGGGAGAGAGTGCTCTTATCTACTTACAAACACTCTTTTATCAAAAAAGCACTGAAAAGCTGAAAATATTTTCTTGTTGGTCTTTAATCACATAGGCAATTTCTGAGATTAAAGATGTATGTGAATACTTTGAGCATGTACGCTTTTGATCTCAGCCAAATTTTATTTTATTATTTATTTATTTATTTATTTTTTAGTTTTTGGCTGGGGCTGGGTTTGAACCCGCCACCTCCAGCATAGGGGACCGGTGCCCTAACCTTTTGAGCCACAGGCACCGCCCTCAGCCAAATTTTATAGATAAAAATTTCAAAATAAGCTGGACATCAGTGTCTTATAAAATTCTCTAATGGATCAAACCAATAATTTTAGTATGCTTAATGAAACTACTGAGCCAATTAGCAAAGTGCCTTTATAGAATACAGATCCTATAAGGTATGGATTCACTAAGATTGAGCTATGTCCACCTTATTTCTTTTTATATGACATTTGACGAGTAAAATAAATGCTATGATACACAGTATCACTATGTCTCATAAAATATGAATATGTATATCATAGGAAGCATAGAAGTACATGATCATATGATTTGATTTGCTAATAATATCTATAGAGTTCTTTTGATGTACTAGAAGCTATTGTGCACTTTAAATATATTAACTAATTTCTTCTCCACGGCCCCATGAGGCAGATACCATAATTAGGCCTAATTAACACATTGCTGAGGGGTCAGGAACAAGGATTGTTTCTGCAGAAAATTGCTGGTCAACAATGTGTTAAAAGATGAGGAGAGAGACACAAAGAGTATCATTAATTTGCCAAAGGTTCGAAACAAGAAGGTATTTGGACCAGGACTATCATTGAGATTACTGGATTCCAGAGCGCTTGGCCTTAATTGAACCCACAGTGTGCTGATTAATCAATCAATCAGCTGACTTCAGCCTCTAAGTAGGTATTTCATGGTACAACAAAGCTTTGTTGTGCAAGATTTTTACCAATGTATTAGTTCCAGGACTCCTCACGAAAGTGAAAGTTGGCTGAGAGACATATCAATCACAGAGGATCTAAATGACAGCCATGGGCAGAAAGACGGGTACGGTGTGACACAGTGAAATTTGCCGAAAATAAAGGTATTAGTAGGGTAAAATGTTTTTCATATACAAGATGAAAGAACTCTGAGTTAATAGTTCTAATTTTAAAAAGGCCATTAAATTTTAAAATACTTCATCTCAAGGGTTTCCAGAGAAAGTGAAGGGAAACTGATAGTTAGGCCAGAGGATGACGTTTCTTTATCTATTACTTCATTTCGAGCTTACAGCAATGCTATAAAGTAGCTATCATCACATTCTTTTTTTTTTTTTTTTTTTGAGACGGAGCCTCAAGCTATCCCCCTGGGTAGAGTGCCATGGCATCTCAGCTCATAGCAACCTCCAACTCCTGGGCTCAAGCGAGTCCCCTGCCTCCGCCTCCCAAGTAGCTGGGACCACAGGCGCCAGCCACAACGCCCGGCCATTTTTTGGTTGCAGCCATCATTGTTGTTTGGTGGGCCCGGGCTGGGGATTCGAGGCTGCCACCTTAGGTGTACGTGGCTGGCGCCTTAGCCGATTGAGCCACAGGCGCCAAGCCACATTCATCTTAAGGTAAAGAAACTGAGTCATGAAGAACTGCAGTGAGTGGCCCAGAGCCACACAGTGATTAAGGGCAGAGCCGGGGTTCATTTAAATTCACGTCCATATAACTTCCAAGGTTTTGTCAGCACAGGACAGGATAGTGAAGGGTCCAGAAGCTACGGAGCATGAGAAGCCACAAAGGTCTTACAAGGCTTTGCTATGTAGGTCATTGTAGATTTTAGAACAACAAACAACAAAACATGACATATAAAATCTAAGCTTAAGAAAAATTAGCCAGTGACTATTTCTCCTATAAAATAATTTCCAAGTTGTGAAATAATTCTGTTAGGCTCCTTTAATTCTATTCTGGAAAACATGATTGCCCGGGTGATGTCTGTTAACCTCAAAGCCATTTTATCCTATTACCTATAAACTACAGTAAGTATACTTTCACTGATATCCAGAAATGGATTAAACCTTCTCTGATTCTGTTTTCTCATGGGAATAATGAATCCAAAATTCTCTTAATCTATACTGTGAAAATGAGTTCTGTCATCTTCTGAGGGAAAAAGAAAAAGTTCCTTATTCACCAGCTGAGAGCATGTTACTTACCTGCTCTGTGTACCCTCGAACTACCTGCCTCTGCTTTAAATTGCTCTCTCCGTCAAGACTGGAAGTCTCAATGTGACAGATTCCATCTGGATCCGTGGAAAAGAGCAAGACCATGTCTGCAGGAACAACCTCATTACAGGAGAGGCGGATGAAGTCCCCAACAGTGACGTCTTTCCAGCACTGGTCAATGTATTTTTTCTCTTTTCTAAAGTTGAAAAAAAAAAAAGTCTAAAAGAATATCAAGCCTACAACATGTAAAATAGTGTATAATCTAAAGTATGTTTAGAGCAATAAGGGGAACTGTCATCTATTCAATGTTAAAAAGGAAGCAAGAGATTTAGGAAAGTCTAAATTCCACAAGTGCTTCACCTGAAAATGGAGTGACTAAAACATATTTCTCAGCTTTTTTTTCCCCCAGGGAATCTTGAACTGTTATGTTGTGAGTGCAGTTTGGGAATACGATTAAACCTCAGAGTTGCTTTGAGGTCAGGTTTCAAGGGTCTGGAGGTCCACAAGATGCATTATCTGCTTTCAGAGAGCTTCCCATGAGCAGATAGGACGGATATTTAAAAAAAAAAAAAAACCACAAAATGAAGTAAAAGACACAGAAACAGTATTTTGAAAATCATGGGCTCGGCGCCTGTGGCTCAATCGGCTAAGGCGCCAGCCACGTACACCTAAGGTGGCAGCCTCGAATCCCCAGCCCGGGCCCACCAAACAACAATAATGGCTGCAACCAAAAAATGGCCGGGCGTTGTGGCGGGCGCCTGTGGTCCCACCTACTTGGGAGGCAGAGGCAGGAGACTCGCTTGAGCCCAGGAGTTAGAGGTTGCTATGAGCTGTGATGCCATGGCACTCTACCCAGGGGGATAGCTTGAGGCTCCGTCTCAAAAAAAAA